>JAKKPZ010000394.1:0-39462 GCA_022814885.1 Ditylenchus destructor
GAAATAACTTTCCATCTGATTTCGTTTACATCTGTTAATTCAATATGATACTTTGATTTGTTGGAAGCAGAGTCTGACACATTCGATCAACATTTTTATTGGATTTCGTCATCCTAGTGCTGTAATATGTGTCACAGTTATGCCATTGGTCGATCGTCTAAAATTACACACGTTGGTTTACATGCTAATGCGTAAAGAAGGCAAAAACTCACTTCTCAGTTAACGAGGATAGCGGGGCTGATTCACGGTCGTTTCGGCAAAATACGAAATTCCTGTATGGCTTAACGACCAGAATTGTTACCTCAAATTACTATTATCGGATTACTGCAAATTTCCAATACAGCCGCAGGGCCTTTGTAATACAAGCCTAGTTTCATTGATTAGAGAACTTAGACTGCAGGTGCTAATATTCCAATTGCACCAGCGAAGTCGATTTAAAGAGAAAATTTTGCAACAATTTTTGTTAAGAGTGCATAAAATGTACAGAATATTAGTTTTTATTTTTATAAATTCTTTTCCGTCTTGGCATCTGTGCTGCACATATAATAGTTTAGAGCTCACCAGTGGGCTAAAAACCGGTACCCAATGCATGGAGATCGTTGCGAACGCCATGTAATAAATATTTGTTGATCTATCGGCCAAAACAGATGCCACAAGATAAATTGCGCAAGGGATAATCTCAAAGGCCGGCAACATCGTCTAAATTTAAACTGGGCAGAATAAAAATAGTGCTTAATATCTCTTCAATTCACCTGAAACAGTAATACAAAGTTCAACTGTCGATTTACTTCGACCAAACGCGTATTATAAAACTCAGAGATCATTGCTGCTTGAATAGTGCGTTTGATTCTTACACCGCAGGTAATGATGATAGTATAGCAGACAATCTCGAGGCACATTCCATAAAGTGAAGATATCGCAAATTTGTGGTTTTCCTGAAAACAAAAAATCAATTATAAAGATAGATGTTCGGGAATATTTTTCTTTTCAAATTTTCCAAGATTTTTATGGAAGCGGATGAACGAATATCCAAAAGTACTCATAGGTAGTTCTGTAACAAGCGACATGGATCTTACTTATAAATTTTTAGTATTTATAATCAGAATAACTAACCGTTTTTATTATGAGACCGATTTTGAGAGGCGCCATATTGACAGGTTGATCCAGGAAGTTGCTCAGTCCCATTGTTATATTGCTTATTTCCATCTGCTGTTCTGCATCCGGAAACGTTGCCCAGGCAGAAACACTTACGAAAGAAACAGAGAATATAAGCGTAATCATTAGCATCATTGCGTAGGACAGGGGTGATATTACTCGGTGTCTGAAAGACCAAAATATGTATGGGTAATACAAATAAGACTTCTTGCAAAAAAGCATGACTTATTGACACTATACAATATATTCAGAAAAAATGGATACTCGATCCCTGATTATCAGAGTGGCCGTCTCTATTTGTCATAGTTTTATCTCAAAAACATAAAATAATTAATAAATAAAGTAAAGTAAATAGAAAATACCCAAGAATATTATATTCTTATATGTTTTACCTGCATATAACCAGATATCTATAGATGAATGGCACACAATTGGAGATAACCGAGAAAGCGGCCGCGAAAAACCACCACATTATCAGGATAAAATCGTATGGCTGGTCAAGAAATCGCAGAACTCCGTTTGTGACCCAAACATTCTGGCCATTATACATTACGCAGATCTAAAATTTTTTATTTCAAATTAACGCATCCTCTTTTTATTTTTAGGTATACATTTTTTGGTTTGGGACGTACAACTTTTGGTTAAGCCCTTGAATATTCTGTCCGGCTTTAGTATCGGAATTTGTATTGCCGAATCCAGAGGGTTAAGCTACATTTTACTGGCAAGAATCACCAAGGTACTCAACTATTCCCCTGCTGCTCGGTAATTGGCTTCTTTTGCACTACTGGGACCGTGAAGGTGTAATTTTTGAAAACCCGTTGGTAGGGGAACCTCAGTATCTCAATTTTTGGAAGCACGAAATATCGATTTTGGAGCTGAAATATTCCCCTTTTATCTTTCACATTCTTCCACTTTCCATTTCAGTTCACTTAGATAAATTTAAGCCTAAGCTTATTTGGGGAAAATCGGCTGGGAGAGACCAGTTCTACTCTAATCCCGGCGGTATGCACAGCTGAGTGAAATGTATGTACTGATAAGAGTGTTAGTTATTTTGTGCTACAAATTTACTTCTTTTCCGAAACATAAGCATAAAACAGAGAAAACCTGCAGAGAAAAAGGTTAATCCAGATTCTTTTGTCACAAAAACAGATACGGTGCGGAGTGAGGATTCTTATTGCATATTTGGTTTACCTTGTACTAAAACGCCTTATTTAACACAATTTTTAGACAATTTTCGGTGTCTAGCACAATAATGTCTTCGATCTTTTTCAGGGTATATTATTGTTTTGTTCCGGAATCTTGGACAGTACAGATTAGAATGAATGAGAAAAATTCTTGTATCGATTTGTCGAAGGATTAGACCTCGCTGAGATTAAACCCCTTCTGAGTCTCAGCCTGATGGCCTACAAAAATATAAAAAGTACCGGTTGCAGACAAACCGCATTGACCAGACCAAATAAATCAATGAATGTCGTTTGAAGTAAAATTCGACTGTATATTTTCATTTCTTTCGATGTTCGCTTAAAAATAAGCCATATGAGCGTTGAGTTGAGCACCAGGCCAAGGACTACCACGACTTGGCAATTAATTTCATGAATGGTACTGACTGAAAAAGTAATAATAAAGTTGCTAAATTTGTTGTTCGAATTTTCAATTCTCCCACAAATTACGAGAGCAATATTTTTCGATAATTTAGATAATCCACTTTGTATAATGTGTTTTCTGTCAAAAATCATGCGGTTTTCTGCAAAAAATTAGTATCATTCTATAAAATACTATTTCTCCAGCAAATCATTGTACCCCTTGTAAGCTAAATTGGATATCTCGGAATTATCTGCTCAACCCTTGCCAATCATTTTGAACACTACTGAACATTTAAAGTTCAAACCAGGACATTACCTGCTAATGACATAATATCTGCCAGTGGAAAAGTAGCATAGAATAAATTACGGAACGATGCTTCAAGTGTAGTGTGGTTCACGAACAACTGGCGATTCAAAAATTTTTAGTGGTTTAAAGTTAATGTTTGCAAGCGTATTTGATGATGGTTTTGTTAGCGCCAAATAGACAGCAATTGTCTATATCGGAAAAGGCCTAATTCCCTTGGCTTGTAAGGCACACGTGATAAAAATGAGGAAGGTGTGATATTTACGAGAATCAAATTTCAACGTCACCATATAAAAAGAACGTCAATAATCTCTAAACAATAACAGAGGGAATTTGAAAAAGCAAATTAAATTTTAGTTATGAAAATTAATTTGAAACAAACAACGCTATGATTAATTAGAAATAATTTGAGCAGGAATTGGAGAATTATTGCGGTTTCACAGGCCCGACGTTGCCTGTCAATGTCCTCAATATGTCATTCAATTCCACTTCACCTGACAAAAAGTGCACACATTAAACGATGTTAAATGAAAACTATTCGAAAAATTTTCAATATGACTAACTTTTCAAACATTCTCACGCCAGACATCGACTTTTCATCGCAAAAATTGTATTATGTTATGCTTTTATTCCAAGAGTGTGCTTGAAAAAGCTACGCCCGTAACATGTCCTTTGAGTCAAAGATCTAAGCCGGAAACATCCGAGGAAATTGAACTCTTACTTTGGAAAATGTGTTCTTTAGAACAATAGACAAGAAGACCTGTTTACGTCTTGGAAGAATACTATTGTTATTCGGTTATTGCGGCGATTCTCATCCTGGGTTAAATTTGCTCAAATCAGTAAGTTTGCAAAATTATTTTCCAGAAAACGCCCACATTCAATTATACATTTTCAGTTATCATTGCAGCAGAATAAAAAATACATGCTTCCGACGAATGGAAAAATTCATAATCTCCCGACCGGGATAATGCTACGATAATTCTTCTATGAAGAAAAATTAATAAATTGATCTTATTCTTGTCGCCCTATTCGTCTCTCTGCCTAGTTGGATATTGTCAGCATTTAGCTTTTAGAATGTTGACAATAGTTCAATAGACCGAACGATCATTCGGTTCTGATAATTCTCTCGGACGTTAAGCAGCGTTGGGCTTATTTTGCGCAGCAAAATTGACTACGCAAGATTTAAGTATATGCAACTTAATAATTTATTTACACTTCTTGCTGCGTCTCAAACTCGACGGGTGATCAAAACCTTTGACATGTCATAGTCTGGCCGTCTAAAAATAAATGTCAACAATACAGTAAATGGAACAATAACCAAAGCATGTAACATAGCGAAATTTTATCATCGATATCTAATGTAATATTTGAGCCCTCGGGCGTACAACTTAACCACTATGGTCCCTTGAAGCGACCAAAGGACGCGACGGGATACAACGCAGCCCTAGCCATTTTTGGAAACACAGGCCTAAGGTAATCGAAGTCCGAAGGCCCGAGGTCGAAGCCGTAGTACGAAGCCGATTGCAAGTGCCGAAGACAATCCCTCTATCGCTAGCAATATTAATATTCTCTTTCATGGTTGAGTTCAGGTTAACGGATCGGAAGGAAAGATGTTTTCGAACCGCGCCACACACCAAAGTACCATCCAAGTTGATTAAGCTTTTTGCGGCTTCTTAAAACACCGTAATTCGTACTGTGACCATGAGATCCAAAATACGATCAAGAGAAAATTCTAGAATGCTATAGAAATTTTCTATAAAATATTCGAGATCTGTACTAGAACATTGCAGAATAATATCAATAAAATTTTAGAATATGCTACAACGGAATTTTATATCTGAATCAGAATAATAAGATGAATCAATTTTATGACATTTAAAATTTGTTAGTAACCGCATCAGTTGAATGATATTGCGCGTCACGAACTGTGTTTCTTCTATAATTTGGACGGAACCAGCCGACTACTGTACGGCGATATTGAGCTACCAACAACATTGTCACTATCTGAAACAAATTTGGAGTATAGACTTTGTTTTTAACTACACATTAAGTCTATATGGAAACCGCATGGACAATATAAAAAGCCTACGAGTAAAGATGACTGCGCATCGAGATTTAAATTAACATAATTATGAATTTAGCAAGTCCATTGCTATTGTTTTATCTACAAAAAACTATAACGGGCGTCACTTCGATTTTTCCTTCCAAGAGCTAAAAAGCTCCAAGACCACTGCTACAGTATGCTAATAACAAACCGGATTTGATAATGGAATCCAAACGATCACCATGGACATAAAGATCCCAAATCCAGGAATGTTAATTTTAAAGAATAACGTAGCCAACATGATCCCGATTGGAACATTTATGATGAAAAGAACAGCGCACGCCTAAAACAAAGTATTGCGTGTATAAATAAGATACGGTAAATAAAATGGTTCATTGATACCAAAAATAAAACAGTTCGAAAATACCGTACTGTGTGATTAATTTATGAAGTTAGCACTTTAAATTTTACCTCAGCCACAAGGATCCTGTTCATTTGAGTCTGCATATTCCTGGTTTTCGCACACATGTTGTGTTGCGCCGCTCTCAATGTACGAAAAGTAGCAAATCCAAGCCAAAGTATGATTCCACATGATAAAACGTTATACAACCCAGCGACGCCAAGAAATAATATAAGGAATATATTGCTCTTAAAATTGTTGTTTTTAGTGATTAATAATAATAACAATGACAATTACATTTAACTTTTGGCCAAATATGGACTCAATGTTCTTTAAATACCAACAGGTATTACCAAAATTCACCTGCTAGTCGAGAATATTTTCTGAAATTTTTTCTTGTAAACACTTCACGCCAACCACTTGGGCCTATTGCTGGAAAAAGCAAGGTCGTAAGCGTCGTTTGAAATCTAATGACATTTACGTCATTTGGCGATGCGACACAAGAAAAATGAAAGGGGAGAATCAACATTCATTTTAGATTCTTCTCAGAATGTTGATTCTCTCCTTTCATTTTCCTTGTGTCGCATCGCCAAATGATGCATTTTCGTTAGATTTCAAACGACGCAATAAGCCCAAGTGGTTGGCGTGAACTGTGTTTTTAATTTTTACTTATCAAAAAAGGTGGGAATAGAAAACGGTAAACCTGATTCACTAGGAGCGAGTGTGGTATCCCAAAAATATCCAAAATATGTACCAGGAAGTCAACTTTGGCAGAGCTTTCAAAACTAATGGGTGTAAAAGTTGACAACAATATTAATTGCAAGGAAGAGCAGATTTTGTCTGTCTAATAGTGATTGTATCTTGTTCTAATATCATCTAATAATGGTTGTCTGAGCCAAAACATGAAGCACCCTTCACCCGGACAAGGGGAATCATGCGGGTTCTGGTGAGCTTTGCTCTCTCCTTGTAAGCCTAGTTCGAATATTTTGAGCTCGCAGCCCTAAAAATCTGGCATTCAGACTTGGCCCAGGTCTGGGCCCAATATTTTTGGACCAGCCATCCCGACCAGATTTTGCCCTTTAATCTAGCTCGTGGATCGGGCTGAATAATCATCCACACTTAACACATACAAATATTTCCTTACATGGTTTGCACCAACAAACACAACTTGCTTCCCAGACTGATTAAACCATATCGGGTCGCTCATAAGATGACCAAATGAAATTTGGTGGTCACTTGTTCCTGTCAGAGACAAAATGGCTAAAGAACTGTCAAATGCGCTCAATGTAAAAACAATGAACCCAAGACCGACAAGTTGCCGTGTAGTTAATGTAATATTCCTGAAAGAACGTTACTTAGAAGCTAATTTAATTATTAATTTTTGAATTTCATCCTCTCTCGATTTCTTGTATTAAGCAAGCAATGCGTGAAAGGGATAAAAATTATCACCTGCAAATAAGCATATATCGGAAGACAAATTCGATGGGCACTACCAGCAGAGTCATATTGGCAGTGCATAGGACTAGCCAAATAAATGCATAATGCCAAAAAATTGGTAACTCCTTTATGAAACCATTCGCCACAAATATAATCACTCCGTTAGTCATTTCGATTTGCTAAAAATACACGAAAAGGTTATTCTCGTCATCCAAAGCCCTAACGTAAATATAAGTTGTTTGTTAGTAAGTAATCTGGCGCATGGTAAATTATTGGTAAAAAATAAAAATGAATAAAGTACCACTTTTTAGCAAATGGCTAAAACATATAAAACAGTTTGAAAACCTACCATTTCTGTACAGGCGCAAGCAACAGTGTAAATAAAATCAAAGACACAATTCTGGAGCAAAACTCGACTGTATGGCCTCATGAAGTCATTTTTGTCCCGCAACAGTAAAATGCTCAAAGCAATGTTTAGTACGATAGAAACAACACAGCTGACACGTTCGTTGACGTGGTGATAATCACGAATATTCATCGTCAATACAGCTAGTGAGCTGGGAACTAGATTCCAGACTAAATCGAAACTTATGTAAGTAATTTACAACAGTACATATGATTAAATAATTTGGACATCATTTAGACTGATAAACTACTCGTATGTTTCTAATGAGTACTTGCAAAAATGTTGCATTATTTCTGAGTTCAGCTAGCAAGAAATAATAAAGACTTAAGGAAATACAAAACCTTAAAACCCTGCAGACTTACCTCGAGGTGCTTAATAGAATGCATTTCCGCAACTCCTCCGTCGGGCATTAATGCGATTACAGTCGTCCGTTATTTATTTGTTGATTTCCTCTTATCCGTACTTTGATTCCCGGAAACTCAACCTAACTTAGGACTGCAGACGCTGCAAGTCACGTTTTCTAATGGATTAAAGATTAACTACTTGAGGACCACTTAAGGTTCACTTGTCGCAAGGGTAAACTGATTTACGCCATTTTCAATGGTCTACAATTAAGTCTATCCTTATGACTAGCAGAGATGAAGATTAAAGGAAAAGAATTTACAATATGTGTAAACAATAAATACCACCTACGTAACAGACTCTTGTGACGGAAGTGAGCAAATGTACCGGGACTTCCGCTGTTGGGGTTCACAATCTGGGCTCTCCTTTGATGTCCCGTATGCCGCAGGCCCATTACAGAACATTTCAGTCAGAGTTTGTTGCTTATGCTTAGTTATATATTTTAACATACCTGATCATGAATTTGAGGTCTTTTAACTGCGTAACATGGCGGGTAAAACATTGTGGGACAAACAGAAGCGTTTGAGGATGCTAAGGTAAAACGTGGTATATAGCTAAAAGGTCCATTACATTGTTCTTGATGTGTATAGTTGGGCAAAAAGCTTTGTCATAATTTTTTCTCTACTACTTTTGCCCATGAGTTGTGGGGTTGACGATTTCAAACTGGGCACCATTTTCTGAAAATTGCCATCATAAGCTATTTGACAATTTTGGCGTTTTATTCAAAAAAGTGAAGACTGAAACATTGATAATAATATTTGTCGCTTTTAACGCTATTGGGCAGAAGAACGACAAAGTTGATATCTTGGAGAAAGTACACTCTAACCAAATTTAAATTTTCAAAACTTTTCATCTCAAAACGCCCTTAATAACTAAACGTTTTTGCTCAACTCAACAGTTTTTAATTTAATAATAACACTGAAAGTACACAAATAATTACTTCTAAAATATTTCCACCGTAACTTTATTATTTTTTACTGTTAGAGTCAAGAACACATTTGCAAACATTGTATTATGCTACATTATCGGAATAACTTTACTGTTATTTATGTACGATGTTGCTTTTATTGGTCGAGGTTCTGAAGTTCTGTTTAAAGTTGGTTTAGTTTCTGAAGTTCTTCTGGTACATGGCCGAAACCAACTATATAGTGCGTGACGGTAAGGATCCACGAATAATATTGTTACGATCTGAAATATTGCCTAACATAAATATGCTTATATGGCAATCCAAAACTCGATAGGTAATACGGTTTTGGCGGGAAATGATTTTATAACCCAATATTTTTAGCCCAAACATTTTATCCCGAAATCTTTCAAAAATTAAATAAAGCATTTATAAACAGCTCAAAAATCAGTGATTGGGTAATCAAAAATTCGTTCATCGTGGAGTGTTCTGCGTCACCGACAGCATACGGTCTTTAAAAGTTCAGAAAGTGTAAAGTTTAAATGATATAAATTTGCGTGTAAAGTTTAAATAATGCAACAGAAAGGTATGAAATAGCAAACCGGATTAGATAATGGAACCCAATCAAACACCGTAGCTACGATAATGCCCAGTCCGACTATGTTGATGTTGAAAAATAACGCACTCAAAAGCACACAAAATGGTATATTTATAATAAATACCATTGTACAAGCCTATAACAAAATTTAGCATTATAATGGAATATTATCAGTTCACAAGAGTCAAATACAAATTCAACACAAAAATAAGATGCTTTGCTTTAGGGAGTTATCAGACAGCTGGGTTTGGAAACACTCAAAATCATATGCTAACTCTTGAGAGATAAATAATGTATGCGCCAGTGGTCTTGCGATTTTTTTGCCACTCCTACACCCATGTCCAATCTTGTCATACTGGATTTTGAATTTGGAGGTTACAGGATTTCTGAATTTAAAGACAGTTTGAGGAATTTCAGTCTAAGCTTAAGCTTTATGAGCAGAAAAACAAAAGACAAAGGCGCAACATGAGTGTGAGCTACAGTTTGATATTTTGCTGTCTGATTTTCCGGGTTTACAAAGAGGTTTTCTGGAGATTTTTGGAGACGATTAATTGGAATTTGAGGAGAAGAGTTTGAATCTGGATTTAAGTTATATGAGCTTGAGACTTAAACGTCTCGTAATATCAACACCCCAACTCAATTTCACAATTTTGGTAACTGCCAATTCATGGTGTGTGCATCGAACAATTTTTGTTTCACAGCAACATAAATTGAAATTTAATTCGGTGCAGAAAATCCACCTTTGATTTGAATTTAAAACTGTCCGGAAAGGAAAGACGGTAACTGAAATGCTGGCACAACAACCAGCAGCAGGAGGAAAAGAAATGTGTTATTTTTTTTAATATTTCTTGAAAATTACCTCAGCTATGAGAATCCTGTTCATTTGAGCCCTCAATTTTCCCGTCTTCAAAGTAACGGTCTGCTTTGAGTTTCGTAATGCGAAAAATGTAGCTATACCCGTCCAACATATAACTCCGGCTGACGCAAAAGTGTAGATTCCAGCGCTGCACAAAAATAATAGAAAGTATACATTTTTCTGAAAACTTTATATTCCCGAAACTGATATAAGCATGAAGAGATTGGAATTGCTTGATGTGATCTAGCATGTTCTTAAAGAGAGCTATCTGCATATTCCATAAATAGCACATTGAGTCCTAATCAGATTATGATATAACCTGTCCAACTTTACTCCTAGATTATACCTTAGATTAGACCTTATACCAATGGCCTAACAGTTCGAAGGTACAGTCAGTTTTAAAAAATAGGAAAAGGTTCCACGAGATAAGTGGAAAAAGGTTTGGGGAATGCAGTTTTTCACAGGGAACCTTTTTTTCCTAATGCACGTATTCTTAATTGCGCATTTTTCCTATTTATCAATACTTGTTTGTATTTGTACCTTCCAGCTGTTTGAGAATAAGCATGTTGCAGAACCATATTCCAACGTAACACTCAATGCGCTTTGTATGGAACATGAAGAGATCAAAATATTGGTAACAATATCACCACGTTGGTGGCGTTCCTTTAATCCTAAGCCAAGCCTTCCCTTGGTTAGTCTAAGTCAATCCACCAATGGGTAAATGCTTAAAATATGAGCGTTTGAGCGTAAATTGTTTATATTTGATTTTAATTTTAGTATCTAATAATAGTTTGTCACTATGCCGCCGCTATCGCGGCGTCCGTCCCTTTTTGTAGATTACTCGGAAGGCATGCATCATCCTTTTCCAGCATAAACGGGCGATTTTTCACAAAAATTCCATTATCGACCATTCCGACCCCGTTTCGACCTATGTCGACCACCCAAAATTTTGTTGGATTCGTGTTCCCCGACATCGAAAACCCTATATATGACCCCCTACAGCCTTCAAAAGGCCAAAAATGCCATTTTCGACCTGTTCGACCTATGTCGACCCCAATTCTGAGTCGATTTTTACGGATTTATGGGGGTGTTTACTATAGTGGTGATGAGATCTGGGTCGAAAACGGCCCGGAAGTGGTCGAAACGGCAGGCCACTGAGAGACAGACCAAATGACACCAGCAAATTAGTAAAGTACCACTAGCTGTGCGCGCCGCCGCTATCGCGGCGTCCGTCCCCCGTGTATGAAAACATTAATCTAAAATCTCAAAAACACGTAGCCTCCCCCGTCGCCCCTCTCACAAAACCTCTGTTTCTCCATTTTCGTGGCGGAACACTCCAATTCTGAGTCGATTTTTACGGATATATGGGGGTGTTTACTATAAGGGTGATAAGATTTGGGCCGAAAACGGCCTGTAAGGGGTCGAAACGTCAGGTGAGCACGCACGCACAGACAGCAGCAAATTAGTAAAGTACCATTTCTTAGTATCATCTAATGTAATATTTTATTTTTGTTTTAGTAAAAACATATTATGACGTTAAAAACCACCCAGAAAAAAAAACAGAGTTAAATTTGCGCGAACTTTGAATGACGATTTGTTAATGACAGTTTTGGCTGAACGACGGGCTTTGTAATTCAATGCAGACATAATTTACCGATTCCATGCCAACAAATATAGCCCGCTTGCCATATTGATCAAACCAAATCGCGTCATTCATTAGGTGAGCAAATGTCGCTGTTTGGTCACTAGTTCGCGTTAAAGCCAGAACACACAACGTACCATTGAGTGCCCCTAATATAAAAACGGCGAACCCAAGTCCGATTAGTTGCCACGTTGTGAGGGTTACGTGCCTGTAATATATATTAACTAGGGTTTTCCCAGATTGGCTACGCCAATCCACCAACTTGTCCAGTTGCTCGGGCCTTTAATATGGCAAATAATATGGTGTGTTCCAAAGTCATAAACGCTCCCCGGATTTTCTGGTTTCTTTACTTTTACTTTACTCTTATTTTTGTTTGCGGGCTTTGTATAATTGTGCTCAAATGATTATGCTACTCCAAAATAATGAAATAAATTTGTTTAAAGAACAATTGCGAAACCCATCGTTTTTATTTTGCCCGACAAAAAAGTTCCAAAGTCATCGACGCTCTGTCTTAAATATTTTAAAGTTTTGAAATATCCACTAGCTCCTGCATATCTAACAGGCGTGGATTGTAAAGCTATTTTTGCCGTTGTCATCAAACTAATGTTATTAACTCCCGCCAAAATTGGCACTTTTTGGCATTGTGACACTATGCAATTTTTACATCCGCAATGACGAATGTTTTATAGGCCGTTTTATTGCCATTTTTGGCAATTCATGCTCCTTTTCAGCCGAAAAATGGTATTTTTGAGGGAAATACCCATAAGTAGCAAAAAAGACAATTCCTGTTTTGTCTAACACTCTCTCACCACGCAATTTTTCAAAAATTGCGCCAAAAAGGCCCCATTAGAAGCGGAGTGCCATTAGAAGCGGAGTTCTTTGATTGCACTAGAAAACGCAGTCAAGCTGCGCTTTCTAGTGCAATCAAGGCTAAACCGCCCTAAAACCGCCCTAAATCGACTCCTAACGCCTTAGGCGAACAACCCAACCCTTAGGCGGGCAACCCAACCCAAGGGACTTAGGATTAGGCCCCCCGTTAGGCGAACAGGCCCTTAGGCTGCTGTTTAGGCTTAGGCTTACTTTAGGCTTAGGCTTAAGGGGACTTAGGTTAGGCTTGGGGCTTAGGCTGCTGAGGCCCTTAGGCTGCTGTTTAGGCTTTTGGGCCCCTTAGGCGCTGTTTCCGGCTTGATTGCACTAGAAAGCGCAGCTTGACTGCGTTTTCTAGTGCAATCAAGGAACTCCGCTTCTAATGGCACTCCGCTTCTAACGGCTACTTTTAAAAATTGCGGGAACTCTGAGTTAGACTATGTCTAACCATTTTAATGGTTAAACATAGTCTAGTTCTCTGCTGTAACAGCTTTATCGCACATTCTGCTACTTTCGGGTAGGGGCCATTTTTGACGCGATATCAACTGATTCCAGATTTGGAATCAGATCCATTTGGAACTAATGAACTCCGAAAATTTGTTCCTACCACTGGTAGCCGATGTTGTGCTAATCGGTTAGTAGCACTTGTAAGGTACGCAGTTACTTACCTGTTTTAATGGTACCGTTTTTTCTCTTGAGTAAACCCCGGGGCGTATATTTTTCAACCCCCCCTCTAGGAGGGGCTTACTTCAGGAGGGGGGCTTACTTCAGGAGGGGGGCTTATATTGTTCAACCCCTCGCCGGCGAGGAAAATTTTTTGAGATTTTTGTCAAAACCGTCAAATATTTTCGAATTTTTTAGCAAAATGTCCAAAAAACCATAGGGGGTACCCTATTGATTTTTTGACAAATTTTTCAGAAAATGATTTTTCAAAACCATAGGGTCCCCCCTATGGTTTTTTTGGCAAATAATTTTTTAAAGAAAATTTTTTGCCGAAAAACCATAGGGGGACCCTATTGATTTTGAAAAATTATTTTCTGAAACATTTGTCAAAAAATCAATAGGGTCCCCCCTATGGTTTGCAAAAAATTCTAAAATTATTTGCCCAAATAACATAGGGGACCCTATGTTTTGAAAAATCATTTTCTGAAAATTCATCACAAAAGAATTTGTTCAACACATTTCCTATTGATATTTTATTGAACGAATGTATTTAAACAGATAATATATGTAAAAAGAGCATTTTAATGTAAAAAACCTTACTTTGGGGGGGGGCGTATATTAGAGGGGGGGCTTATATTTTTCAACCCCCCTCTAGGGGGGGGCTTACTTCAGGAGGGGGGTTTACTCAAGAGAAAAAACGGTATGTATGAATTTCTTGGAGAGAGAGTTTTTCCAGAAAAGTCTTTCTCGGGTTTACTTAATATAATAAATTGCCAAACTTTCACAATTTTTATGTAAAATTGTTTAAAACAGAATTTTCCAGATAACTAATAAATTTTTGTCGTTTTTAATAGTATGAAATTTCAAACTTGCAAAGAAGCATATAGCGGAAGAAGAATTCGATGGGAACCGCAAGCAAGATCCCATTAGCAGTGCACATAAAGAGCCAAATGAATATATAATGCCACACAATTGGCCAATCCTTGACGAAACCGTTCATAACAAGTATAAATACGCCCTCATTTATTTCGAGTTGCTGGAACTTTACAAATATGAAAAAATTAACAATGCAAAAAAATCTATAATGCATTTCCTCCATTAGAGCCTACGAATAAATCATCTCATTCTCTCAGGTCATAACACCCCTGGTATAATAAAACCTCTCTCCTCGCATTACTTATTTCCTCACGTTTGTAGGGTGACACCGTAGTGATATAATATGGGACCGTTTAAATTTCGCGGGAAGCTAGAAGTTTTTTTAATTTCTTGCTCTAATACACAAAAAAATAATTTTAATTTAGTCACACTAAAGCAACCAAAATGAACAGCTCTATGGTAAAGAACGATTTTGATCGGTTTGTGTGTGGGAAAAATACAGTATGTAGTGTGGAGGAAATTATATAGGAGCACATTTTTTGTTCTGTGAAAAATTGTTAATTTTTGCCGAAAACTTTTAAGCTACGAAATGGGAAACAGAATGCATATGTTAGCATTTACGTTTGTCTGCATTTAAGTCGAAAAACTTGGCGGAGGCAAATTTTCACAATCTTTGCCCAACAAGCCTGTAAAATGATGTTTTGTCCAGCACATCTGCCTGCTTCTAGCAAAAGACAAGCAGAATACTCGCAAATAAGTTAGAAAGGAAGTCAGACACAGCGTGAGGAATAAACTAAAGGGAAGATTTTTATAATAGAAACAGACTTTCAGACTTGATTTTCAAATCTATCCACTCTCTAAAAGTTTTCCACTTGGAACCAATTTCATTTTAAATAATATTTTACAAAAAAACCTCGATTTTGACGAAAAGCAAAAAATCTGAGTATACCGGTGGATTAAGCTTAAAAAGTTGGTATATATTGGGTCATTGCAAACGACTTGCAACTCGCGGTTACGAAATTCGATTTGAATATGCCTCTTTTCGCGCCTTTGGCATACAGTATATGAGGTATTTTGAGGCATTTTGAGGCTTTACAAGGACTCTTGAGTCAATATGATGAAACCCTTGGAGAGTAAATCGACCCCGCTGAGTCCGAATCCGGGATCAGATTTGAACTTTGATCTTTGATTTTTGAACTTTTCCCTTTAAAATATGGAAAAATCCCAATTTTAAAGGAAAAAGTTCAAAAATCAAAGATCAAAGTTCAAATCTGATCCCGGATTCGGACTCAGCGGGGTCGATTTACTATCCAAGGGTTTCATCATATTGACTCAAGAGCATGGTGGGGAAATTCGATAAATACAAAGGAAGGCTTCATCGAAGCTTTATCGAAGTTTTCTAGTAAGCGCGAATCGCCGGCCACTGTTTCCTGCTGTTTCCCAGCTGCGCGCATTCGTTGTTGTCTTTCGAACGAGGGAAACGAATGCGCGCAGCTGGGAAACACCAGGAAATAGTGGCCGGCGATTCGCGCTTACTAGAAAACTTCAATAAAGCTTCGATGAATAATATAACGTTTCTAGAAACGCAGAAAAAAGGAAAAATTTTTTGATATAATAATATTAGTTAAAGCCTGCCTTTGCATTTATCGAATTTCCCCACCATGCTCAAGAGTCCTTGTAAAGCCTCAAAATACCTCATATACTGTATGCCAAAGGCGCGAAAAGAGGCATATTCAAATCGAATTTCGACATCGTTGTTTACTTCCAGTCAGGGTTGTTCCGAGTCACCGTAGTTCGAGTTTCGAGTCAAGTGGAAAAGAAGGGGCGCACACGACCAGCCAATCAATGAGCGAGGGACGCACGAAAGAAGAAGAGAGGGACGCGTACGACCCAGCGCGCGTGCCAACTCAGCTGGCTGACACGCACGCGTCTCTCTCTCTTCTTCTTTCGTGCGTCCCTCGCTCGCTGATTGGCTGGTCGTGTGCGCCCCTTCTTTTCCACTTGACTCGAAACTCGAACTACGGTGACTCGGAACAACCCTGCTTCCAGTTGCAAGTCGTTTGCAATGACCCAATAGTGATCATGATCAGATTTTGTATTCAGAAGGAAAAAGTTTGAGAAAAATGGAAATTAAAATTTGCATAGTAAAATTAGTAGCAAATTTTAATTACAGTTTTTCTCAAATTTTTTCCTTCTGAATACAAAATCTGATCATGATCACTAATAGTGATCGCTCGGCCGCGCCCAATGGGCACGGCCGAAAATAACCGGGTCCGTCGGACTCGGACTCGGACCCCCCCGAATCCGAGTCCGGACTCGGACTCGTCATATTTCCATTATGACCGAGTCCGTTTTGGACTCGGACTCGGAAAGACTCGGACTCGCCGACCCCTAATCACTATATACCAACTTTTGAAGCTTAATCCACCGGTATACTCAGATTTTTCGCTTTTCGTCAAAATCGAGGTTTTTTGTAAAATATTTTTAAATTGAAATTGGTACCAAGCGGAAAAATTTTAGAGAGTGGATAGCTTTGAAAATCATGTTTGAAAGTCTGTTTCTATTAAAAAACCCTTCCCTTTAATAAATGATTATTTACCGTTGCGCTTTGTCTGATTTCCTTTCTAACTTATTTGCATGTATTCTGTTTGTCTTATATAAGAATCAGGCAGATCGCGCCGGGACAAATTTCATGATACAACAAGCTCGTTGTGCAAACAGGATGTGTTTGCAATTCAGGCCATGAGTTTAGTTGATCTATAAAAAGTTACAAATAACTTACAAGTTCTGTGCAAACACAAACAATAGTGTAAATATAGTCAAAGAAACAATTTTGAAGCAATACACGGCAATAGGCTTTCATAAAATGGTTTTTGTCTCTTATCAATAAAATACACAGTATGGTGTTAAGTACAATTGAAGCACCATTGCATAATTTATCGTTCAGCAGGTGATAGTCACGAATATTCCATGAAGATTTGTTCGGAAAAATAATATTAGTGGAATTCATAAATTAAGACGAATTTAATACGGCTTAATTAATATGTCTGGTAACGAACGCGTGAAAATATTAGAATAGTGCTTAGAGTTTGAGTAAAAATACCTTTCACGGTATTTGTATATACTTTTTGAAGACAAGTGTCTCGTATCCTCAAACCTTATCCATTGACGTCACAGTCTTTCTGCCAAGAACCAAATATGATTTGAGTCAAGCAAGCAGTTATTACAGCCGTATTACTTATTACCTGGATTATCAGCCATTCGTCCAGTCTACAATATCTAATTTTCCTGCGTTTCCTAGTAGGAATAACATCATGTAGTAATTATTGGCGCCAGACTGCTCTCCTAGTGATAGTTAATATCGCTACCACCTGAATTCACCTGAGTCAACGAAAGCCATATTCTTACCATTTAATTTTAATTCGCTGTCAGCGAAGTTTGGTTTATCGAATTAAAGACGAAACGGAAAGAGAGAAAAAGAGAAAAATGACATATGTTCCTATCTAGCCATTTGGGCCCTAGTACTAGACGGCCAGATTTTGCTAAGGGGTCGGGTCTTACTCAGTATGATCCCGCCTCCTTAACATTTAACAGTTTTTAAGAGAGAGGGAGAAAACAGAGTGATAAGTTTTAGTCGTTGTCCATTTTAGATAATTACAAGAAAAGAAATCATTGGTTTTTTTGGGGGCTACTCTCGAGTTTGGGGGTCCGAGAGCGTCAAAAAGCGGGAGATTTCGCTCGTTGCAGACGCACAGAGTGCGCCTTAGACGGACTCGATGTGTTCATTTCAGAGAAAAGCTAATCGTCTCTGACTCTGTGTCATTATTTATTGGAGATATACGGAACTTAGTTAATAGTGCCAATCAGAGTTGCCCGCAATCGGGATTTCCCAATCCGCAATCCGCAAAAAAATTAAAATTGCGGATTCCGCAATCCGCAATCGAAAAATTGCCGCAATTTGCCGCAATCCGCAATCCGCAAACCGCAATTTTTCAATTTTTTCTCATTTTTTCAATTTTTTTCCAATTTTTTTTCCAAATTTTGCCAAATTATAGTGTTTTAAAGCCTAGGATCAATTTATATTCAATTAAATGCATTAAATTACTACAAATTCAATGCAAAAAGATCAAAATCAATAGATTAAGAAGCAAAAATAGTGCCGCAGGCGAAAATTTTTAGCAAATTTGCAAAAATAGAGTCAATTTTCAAAAAAAATTAACTCTGCTAGAAAAATTTTCTGGCAAACAGCGTAATATTTCTGAAAAGTTTTGCCTGAAAAAATTACTGTCACCGGAGAAAATGTCATCTAAAATTGCGCCGGGACCTAAAATTGCAGTAAAAATACAGGATAAAGTTGCGCCGCTGGCGAAAAAATTTAGAAAAAATGTTGGATACAAAGGAAAAATCAAAGAAAAAATAGCGCCGCAGGCGAAATTTTTCAAAAATTTGGTGGGCTTGGAGAAAATTTCCTTTGAAATTTTTCAACGTTGAGGCATAATTTTCAAAATTTTTTCCTCGGCCGCGCCCTATCGGGCACGGCCGAGGCCATTCTTAGGGGTGCTTAATAATTGCGGATTGCGGCAAAAAACGGCCCAATCCGCAATCCGCTAGTCCGCAACGCCAAAATTGCCGCAATTCCGCAATCCGCAATTGCGGGCAACTCTGGTGCCAATTGTACTATTATTATCAGGGGTGGACGAGCGGACCGGACCAGGCACGACGAAAAGTTTTTAAAAGGTGCCAAATTCGGCACAAATTTTTGAGAAATTTTGGAAAACATTAAATTTTTTAAATAAAAATTACCCAAATTATATATTAAACATTACCTCAACATTGAAAAGTTTCAAAGGAAATTATCTCCAACCTCACACATTTAAAAAATTGTTTTCGTGATTTTTCCATTGTATCTTACATATTTTCAAAATTTTTCGTCTGCGGCGCAATTTTATCCTTTAGTTTTTACTGTAATTTTAGATAGCGGCGCAATTTTAGATTTTCTCCAGTTTTGTTTCAAACATTACAAAATTTATGCCGTTTTTTGCGAAAATTTTTGAAAAATTTTGTGAGGTTGGAGAAAATTTCCTTTGAAAATTTTCAATGTTGAGGCAAAATATTCAAAATTTTTCGCTCAGCCGCGCCCGTTGGGCGCGGCCGAGTGCATTCTTGAAGATGTCAAAAACATTAGACAATTTTTGGCGAGTTACTTTTCCGACAGAATTTGCCCCGGTTATAAATTTTATGATAATCTTTTTCTGAAAGTAGAGGGAATTTTGACAAAGCAAATCCAATTTTTTCCAGCTTTAAATTTTTCTGACACGTTACTCTTTCTCAACATTTGAGGCATGTTTTCGTTACAGTTACACTTTACGCGACATTTGAGGGGTACAGTAAAAGCCCCCCGGTAAAAGCCCCCCCCCAAGCTCGCTATTTTTGGTCATAACTTTTTTCTGGAACATTCTAGAAATATGTGTAATGGCTGAAATTAAAGCTAAGGCTCTTGGCTATCGATCGGTATATTACATGCCGCATCTTGATTCAAGAATCTCGAGATTCAATTTTTTCTGTCTCTTTACTCTTGAATTTTCGTGAAAATCAAGAGTAAAGAGACAAAAAAAATGACTTAAGTGGTTACTACTTTAGTCAAGCTCACATCTCATATATTAGGTATCAAATGTCCGATATCGTAATAAAGATAGTTGTGAATAAATATCAAGTCGCTCATAATATTCATAAATCATTTCGTTCAAATAATACAATAAATATTTTATTTTACATATCAAACGGAGTTAACAAAAATAAATGCCAACAAACATTGACTATCAGCATTGAAGAAGACATTGAATATTGACTGAACGAATACGGGAGTAACAAACCCCAAGTTATAAATTCCATTTCTGAAACTAAAGCATCTACATAGCTGATTTTTGCACATGGGGGTTTTCAGACGTGCTGAATATGAATCTGACGTCAGATCCGAAATTCAAAATTTCAGTTCGCGCCAAAACACAAAAACGTGTTTTCAGGGTTTTGGCCATGCAAAGTGGTATTTTTTATGTTTCCAATCGATTCCTTAGGCCGTTCTGGACACCTTTATTTTTAGGCTTTCCATTTTGGTACCATGGATCAATTTTTATGGAAAAACCACTTTTTAGCCAAAAATGACATTATTTGAACCAAGGCGTACATAAGGCTGATTTTAGTTATTTGTATATTTGGTATATTTAGTCATACAATGGAGTTATAAAAATCGATTCTATGGCAAAATGCTTGTTGTCTGATTTTATCAAATCATCAAATCACCTTAATCCGCGAGTGAAGCTCACCTGTGTCCGGAAGGACCCCTTGCCGCGCTCGGTTCCGGGCGATACTGGTCTTAAATATATAGGATAGATATAGGAGCCAGCTATGGCAACCAACCAAAGGTATATAATAATTAATTCATATTGGAAAACGAAATCTCAGTGGTGACTTTGTTTGCTAAGTGCCAGTTTAATTAAATTTTTACATATTTTATTATTCTGTTACGAAAGTAAAGAAATATTAATGCATTCTAAAAAAACACCTCTAAAAACACCAAGGAAATTAATTTAAAATGCGAGCCGGCGAAGCCGGGCTAAGAAAGCTAGTTGATTATAATTTGAATGGGATGTGTATTTGGAGAATCGGGAGAGGGACGAGCAATTATCGATATGTTGCGCTCTTGTGACTCACATTTCACGAGTTTTGGTATTGCAGGCAAAACAGTGATTGAGCAAAAATATAGAGTCATTTGATGTTAATAGCCAAGACACAAATTTGACATCAGTTATCAAATATAGTTTCAACTTAGGAATCACATCACAGTGTCCTAACTCGCTAAATAGCAAGTCGTTGTGAAACATTTGTGCTATGGCCAGTGGTAACATGTTCACTTCTCTAGGTAGATCTTGAACGTTCAAACCTGCGCCCGAATTTCGGCGTTTTTTAAACAAGAACCTTTAACCTATTTATATCAGGTTAACCTAATACATTGAGTCCGAATCAGAAAAATGTTTTAGTGTGTAAAAATTCATGTTTTCTTCACAAGATTTGACCATTTTCAAGCCAAATAGAAAAGTGAAAAGTTGACTCGGTTGTTAAATGCGTGTAATTATGCAATCAATCCAAGATGCGGATCCCGGTGGGTTGTAATCGTAATTTTAAGGCTCCGCTCTTGAGAAAAGATCATGTTCTTGAATGAACCTTTCTTTAACTGAATCAGGATAAGGAAAGGTACGCTACACACTATGTAGTACATAATGTATATTTTTTACATCAAACAACAACAGGAAATTATAAATTCCCATTCAACCTTCCTCATTCAACTCAGAACGGAATATGGGTGTGAGAAAATTCTCCTCATTGTGTTAACTAAATGGGGCCTTATAAAGCGTTCAAAGACTTTAACTTCAAAACAGTCCACTTTATATGCCGGCGTATCGTAAGCAGCATTCATTACTATAATGACGCGAAATTCGTCGGATTTTAATATCTGGTCTTCCGGAAATATTCAAACACTGTTACCGTTAGTCTATGGCTTTCCAACGCTTGTATTGTACATATTGGTGATTATTGTATTGATACGAAATTTTCGAACTCATTTCTATATGTTGTTCGTCGTTAATGGAATTACGGTATGCTATGTAGCATATTTAGATAATAATCTAATTCTTTCATTTCAAAGTTTACTAGCGCCAAGCAATTTATACTCAAAATTATGTATTTCAGATGAAACAAAATTTGGTTCTCATAAAGATAGAAAATCCATATTTTGATGCAAGTTTTGCTTTGGTAGTAATGACTAGTATAGCATTAGTATGACTCTAGTAACGACTTCGTATTTCGAGGTTGTTTCTAACGTTTCTTTATTTTCTGACACGCTGTAAACGACCCTGAAGTAATTTTTTGCATTCGGTGTATGGCAGTATCATTTTCGGTCATTCTGATCATTTCAACTTTTGGGTTAGAAGATGGCAATGATGCCAAATTTAAACTCAGCGACCTCAAAAACAGCCCAGGATAAAATTTTGGACAATTTATGGATCTTCGACTTTCCGAACTTAAACTATATGATTAATCTGAAAAATTTCTTAACAACATTGGAGATACTTTTAAGCCAAGCAATAAGAGATGTCTGCCATTGCTTAAAACAGCTTGCTTTAGGAAACTGTCTGGTGGTGGTCTGGAATGGTCAAGTATCGCGGAGGCAGAGCGCCGCTATTCTTTCATGTATTCGACTCTTGGCCTACCGAACATTGGGCTTTGACTTTGCTTTTCTTTTTCAACTATGCTCTTCTTATAACTTCACGCACTTCAAATTTTCTACTAACATTAAACAGATTCACTGTAATGCAACTTTCTGCGCACATGTATGAAAAGGTAATATCTTACATTAAATATCTAAGCTATGTGTTGATTGCTAAGATGTCTCTGTGTAAATGCTGTATGGCTTCTGATATTTACCAAGAGCTAAAATTTCGCATTACTCTTACAAAGGTTTTGGTGATTCTGAAGTTATCAGTTTTGGTAATGGGTGTACTGTAGGACAAGCTTTAGGCGATCACTGGTCGCTTTGCTAGAAACTGACAAAATACCAGTAAGTAGTACTATGCCAAACCTGAGCTTTAATATGCGTTGACAGATTTATTCCGTTAATTTTTTATATCGCTTGGAATTTCATTGCCTAATTTTAGGTCTGGCGCTACTTATTGCCAATTTCGGTCGTTGTAATGTGTATCGTTGCGGGAGTCTTAAACATGCCAATATTGCTGCATGGATCTTACATAAACCCGCCAACCGAGGAAGCGTATTTCTTTGAATTCAGACCGCACGATGTCGCAGTTGAGGTAATATATGGACTCGGCTATTTCATTCATTTTCTTTCATTCTTGTACTCTTTTTTGCATTCTTTTGCTACTCTCTTTCCATATTGGTATTGGTTTTTAATATTTTCACTAAAAATAGCTTCGAAATTATTCTAAGCATGCCTTTTATATGCCGCCAAAAAAAATTTCTGTGGCATTTACGGCTTTATTAAACTAGATAGATTTAAATTTACTTGTTTAATTTTATTAGTCTCCCGCAATATTTCACATGTCCTAGGGCTTTAGTGGCATAGGCTTTGGTTATTTTGTAGTACGTCTTACAGGTGTAAGACCATGTGCCTCTTCACGAAAAACCTATGATGTGACAGAAAAGCTCTGCGCTACTTTTCAAATTGAAATATTTTCGATGCTGATGTTGATGCTCAGGAGCAGAAACTGCGTGTGAAATTTTTTAATTGTTTCATTTCCTTTCCCTTTTTGAATACTTTTCTGTACCATTTTGTTACTTTCATTTCGTTCTTTGGTATTGGTTTTAAAGTTTTCAATACAAATAGCTTCTAATCATAAATTAAGCTAATTGTGACTTTTCTACGTCAAAATGCATGTCTCTTTTGCATATCCGACTTCATTATGTAATGGATAGACTTAAATAGACCTGTTTCATTTTGTTGCTTTCCCATGATATTTAACGTTTCCGGTTTTAGGCAATGCTTAGGATATTTTATAGTACGTGTCTTAAAAGTTTAACATCATGTGCCGCTTCACAAAAAGCTTTTGTTTTATATAATGGATTCAAAAATATGAGGAAGGTACGACTATACTCAGAATAAATATGAGCTTTCACCTTTGTAGTCTTTGATGTAACTGTACGGAAGGTTCTAAAAAGAAAGCAAAGCTTTTTAGTGTATAACGTCTTTCTTATATATTTATAGAACAAAACGTTTATAGGAAAGGTGAGAAATTGAAAAGGTGAGATGTTGATGTACTTTTATTTTCCTATTTCGGACACTTGTAGCAGATCTCTGGACTTTTCCGCTTTTCCATGAGAACAACTTAGGTAATAAGCTGAATTGAATACAAAATTGAATTACGTCACAATGGTGTCTTTGGGAGTAAACAATAGCCCAAAAGTGTCTTCGCACGCGACGACCCAAAAGCTAGTGTGATTTAATTTCTATTTTAACCCATTCTAAAGGCCAAAAAAGTATTTTTCCTCGTAAATGTACCGAAATATCTTTCATAGAAGAAAACATTTATATGAAAAGCTGAATCTGATAGGAGTTTTTTACATTAATAATTACACGAGCGAAGTGGGGCCGCTTCGCGGCCCACACTTCACTCGGAACGGTTGGTGCATCCGGGGCTTCGGACCGCCATACGGTCAGATTGGGTTGTTCGGGGAAGCAGCATGAGATATTTGGGTTGGTAACGCGAAAAATAGAAAAAATTTTTTGTACCGGGGGTACCCCGATAATTTTTTCGACCCCGGATTGGATTCAGCCCCCAAAAAACCCCGGTCAAAAAATTAGCTTCGGAATCCTAATTGCATTCCGGCCGGTAGAGAAAAAGAATAGTGTGTAAAACTGCCTCATGGGCAGTAAACAATAGCCCAAAAGTGTCTTCGCACGCGACGACCCAAAAGCTAGTGTGATTTAATTACTATTTTAACCCATTCTAAAGGCCAAAAAAGTATTTTTCCTCGTAAATGTACCGAAATATCTTTCATAGAAGAAAACATTTATATGAAAAGCTGAATCTGATAGGAGTTTTTTACATGAATAATTACATCTATCACTTCATATGAATTCGGTGTTATGTATTTTAACTTTCCCCATTTCCGGGCACTTGTAATGTATATCTGAACTATTTCTCTTTTCCATGGGAGCAACTTAAGTCAGAAGCTGAATTGAATACGATGTTTAGCTACGTCACAGTGTTGTCTCCGAGAATAACCGATTTCAATACCGTGTGCAGATTAAACCATTTAGTTTAATGCTTTTCTTTTGTAAAAGCAGTGCAGTGTAACTAGAAATATATATAGAGGTGTATTTGTAAAAAAATACTGCGAAGAATAAAGAAACACTTTAAAAAGAGGGTACACATAGAGAATTTAGGGATGGCTTGTGATAACCGTTTAAATGTAAAGTAAAGCTCTGAGTTACATATCATTCAGAACTGAAATTGAAATAAATGTATGTAAACTCGTTCTTGTCCTCAGAGAAACAACCGAGGCTTTTCAGATATAAATTCAGATATAAATGATAGATTACCTTCCTTTTTCTGGACTATTAAAGGGTTCCGTTGTGCATTCCTATATGTATATAGATATCCATTTCTGACTGTATGCTCTAATCATTGTAATTATTTGAGAAAAATAACACTATTGTCCTCAATTCCAATTATTCTCCCACGATTCCGGATTCGAATAAAAAAGATTTATGTAAATGGGAAAACATATGACAGGTGAAAAACATATAAACGTAAGAAATTAATGAGAAAGCATTTGTGAGAATTTTTTAGGTTTAGTATAAATGAAACTAACAATAACGTTAAGAATATGGCGAGATCGTTAAGAATATGGCTATTTATAAAATCTATGTGGGAAATGAAGACCAAAAGATGAATGAAAACTAACGAAAAATCTTGGGACTAATTCCAAATTCTTCAAGTTTTAACATATAACAGAAATTTTTAAACAGTCGGAAACGACATTCAAACTTTGAAGGAAATTCATTTAGATTGCAAATTTATTTTTTCGGTTACCCTTTCTTCTAATTCAGAATTTTCTGTTTTAACACGAAAATTCTTCTTTTATACATACACCCGAATTTTGTGGTAAACGTATTTTCTGGAATTTTTTAACGAACTTTAAATTTGTTCTTGCTAGAATGTTTGAAAATGGTAAATAGAAAATCTAGCATCAACTCTTGAAATTAATACCATCGAGAATACCTTCTGAAAATTGGAAAATATGGGATTTTGAGCCATTGAGATTTTTTTGGAACACTCCTTCTCCATGAAATTTTAATTGTTTGAAAATTGTCTACAAGTCTTACGAAAACGAATGCATAAAAATTAGAAAAGTCTAGAAAGACTACGGATTCCTGATTTAATACTGTTAAACACTTTTCAGTATCGACAAAGCCTGTACAGCATTGCTCTGATCGTTGCGTTTGCGCCGGCTATGCTCGCGATGAATATGAGCATTGCATATTCTCTGTGGCGGCGACGTAAAGCAAAACTGAACAAAACTTTTAACCAGAGCACAGACAGAGTACGGGATGCGGAGGCAAAGCTTTGCATATTGACGTTCACTATGATGGTCACCTATTTGGCTGGATTAGTCTGCCAGGTAAATACTCGACAAATTTTTAATCTAAATACTTTTGAAATTTTTCACAGAAGTAGAATATACATTTTTTTAAATTAAACTTTTATTCTAAAAGTTGCGAATTTTTGGGAAAACTATAAGAAACTAGGGGTCCAGTACTGGCTACGCCAGTAGCAGTAAGTAAAGTAACCCGGCTCCAAACTTCAGCGCCCCTTACCTCGAGCCTACGGCCCTCGCTCGGCTTCACCCGCCCTCCCGGCGCTTCGCGCCGCTCGGCTGGGCGAAGCCTTCTATTTGTTCTGGAGTCTTATCAGCGGCTATAAATTTCTGCCGTCTCAGCACCCCTCATTAAGAGATTGAAATCGGGAATATGTTCCATGTTTTGTCTATATTTTGGTCTAAAAATTGGTCTTAAACACCGCGCGACCCCTCAAAAAAGGGGGACAGACAGAGAAAGTTGAGCATTGCGCTCTCGAAAATTTGTAGTATTTTGTCTAAATTTAGCTAAATTTCGAGCTCAAAATCGGATTCCCCGCAAAAAGTAACCCTAAAATTGGTACATTTCAAAATTAGGCACCCCTAAGAATGCACCTCTGAAAAATGGAATAAGCACTGGTAAGAATGATCCCTAAATTTGGTGGTTCGGACAGACACTACTACGGTACTAGGTAGAAGATTAAAAAATATATGAGGATATGGAAAGCACATTATAAAAAATGCCGAATAGTTGTGGTTTAGGAAAAGTGCGATTTTCTCGGCATTTATGGTTTCGGAAGTCTTGAAAAAATAGCCTTTGCCAAAATTTTCTACCTATATTACACGTTGGACTCATTTACAGTTTTTCCAATTCCCCGTTTTTATACATGTTTTGCTTTCAGCTATTTTTCTTTGTCGCTGGCAATGGCGGATTTGCAATGAGTAGCGGAATGTCGCAAACTCTGTCCACCATTCAAGGATTTGGAGAGGACGTGCATATTTTGTCGGAGCCGTGGATGCTCGTCTTCATGAGCCAAGGAGTGCGCAAGGTTCTCATAAATATGGTATCCTGCGGAAAATGGAGTTCAAATTTGGTGTCGTCTGTCAATAGCCACAACACTTTAACTGTAAAGCGACTCTCGGTGAATCCAACTACCACCAATACCGCTAATACTGTTAGCACCATAAGACGAAATACTGTGAATCCGAATTCTGTTGAGATTCAATCGCCGAGAATGTATCGCGAATCATTTTGATTATTGTGACAGCATTGTTTTGTCTTGTATTTCTTTGGCTGGTTGAAATAAATTCTTAACGAAAATATGTTGAAAGACTTGGTTTTGACGGATAACTATAATATTTTCCACTAGCAGTTTTAAGGGGACCGATAACGACGCTATATCAGACTTTTGCACAATATTCCAATTTCTTTCCAACATGCGTTTTCAGAAAATGTTAGAGTGACATGGAATGGATATTGTCACGCGGAATTTATTCAATAAAATCGGAAGTGAAAATTTTCTGGGAAACACTTAGTGATTCAGACGGTCCTAATTGCCCGGTTATCGTTAGATTTCGCAACTTTGAAGAACTATTATTTATTCAGATACGTATTCTGTGCCAAGCTTTGCAAGAGTAACGAAATAATTGAGTTTATGAATAATTGATGGTTTAAAAGAAAGTGAATAACACAAACAACTTTTATTGAAATGTGATTTTCCTGAATAGCAACCTGTTTACGGTTTACAAAATTAAGGCTATTGAGCAAGCTTTAAATTTTATAAAAAAGTTATTTTTTTTTTTATTTATATTTTTATATAAAAATATTTTTAATTCCCAATGACGGCAGGACCTAGGCCATATCTCCATTGGCTAAATTTTGTAGAAACATTGCTCACACTTGCTTTCCAGGTAATTTAGGAGTAATTTTGAACAAATATTTTCAATAATAAAATACAGTAATCCTGGGAAAACGCTAGTTTTCGGGGAGAGACATTTAATGATAAATGTTAAAATAATTTTACAGGCTATCTATTTGAGCGCCATACGTTTTTAGCCATGACCCAGCTCAAGCCCGGATTAAGGTGCTCAAGTCAAGCTTACTATTAAAATGGAGCGCGTATTATTAAATCACCACGCTTAAGCCTATGCTTAAATCTTAGCATAAGCCTTTACCTTGTTGTTGGTCTAAGCCTTAGCTTAATTTTAGCACCTGCTCAAACTTGAATAGTAGACTTGGACACCAATCTTGTTTAGACTTTGAATAGTCAACGTGAAGAAGACATTGAAATATATTTCAGATTGTTACCATATCCCTTATGTCCCGTGTAATGTTCTACGGCGTCGTCTTAAAAGACAAATTCAAGTGCCACAACATGTCCAAAACAGTAGTGAGCTACATGACTGTTCACATTGCTGGATCCATACTCGCCATTCCACACCACTTATATTTGGTGATTTTGTGGAAGCCAGGTTCGATTCCTAAATCTGTTTACAAGAACCCCGTTAGGATTATACGAGAGTGATGCGGCCTTCGCCGCGAATATTGGTGAAAATAGCCATTTTTGCCACTTTTTAGCCAAAAAGTGCACTTTTTAGCCAAAAAGTGCACATTTTGGGGGTCCGCTCCGAAATTTGTTCATTTTCCGCTCTGGCATCCCCAAAGGGTCAGTTGAACACTGAAGCCGCAATAAATGGAGCGGAACAAAAAATTTCCTTTGTAGCCTCAAAAACATGCATTTTTTGCCTGTAGGAGGGGAAGGATAAGAGAGACCGTGAGACACCGGACGGACGGACGGTAGCGACTTAGGTAGAGTGGATACAGAGACGAAAAACTTTGAAATAGAATTCGGAGGCCAAAATGCATCGATGAACAGTCTCAATCTTCTGATTTTTCTTTGATTTTGTTGACTTTTCTAGATACATATGATTAGATTTTCCAATGTGGATTTAGTTGTAGACTAAGGATGTATATGTATATCAAAACGTTCCAAGTTTCCAAAGTGGATTTATTTTCACATTAAATTGTGTAGAACGTAAAATGTATCCGACTACATACTTTGTTTAAAATTGGCCCCACCCCAAATACCCTACAGATAGCAAATGGATCAAATTTTATCGTTTGTCTTATTTTTTACAAAATTTTATCAGCTATCAGATTAACTTATTTCGTAACATCGCCAAAAACCTGAACCACAGTATGACAATAGATAATTGGGATTACGAAAATTCATATCAACATGGAAAATTACCATCTCTTCGATCATCATTGGAAAATACTGTAGTTTGCATAATTTTATCTTTTCTAAGCACCCTGAGGTTGAATAGTTGAACATCGGATGAGAGAGATAACAGTAACTGCAAAAAACGATTATTTCAGTGAAGCCCGGTGATGAACCTTTATACGATCCCAATGTTCTGTATTGGACAGGGATTTTTGATGCCACATACTTATTCGCGCCTTCTCTACCTGTCTTCTTGCTTACGGTAGACAGATGCATAGCATTAAAGTTTCCCGTCAAATACAATAGCAGATTTGCTCGCAGGACAATGCCGACAGTTACAACTGTGTTGACAATATCATGGTGCTGTGCTATTGCTTTTGGCTTTCTTCTAGAATTGCCACTTGATATCGGAAAAAGTAAGATATATTACAATACGGAAAACTTTTTTTGTAGCAAAAATTTCTGAACGCGGTTGACAGCGGTTGAGAATAATAGTGATTTTTGGAATGAAAATGTTAGGCTTGAAGGGGGACTCAACCACCCGACCAACTCTAAGGCCGCTACCACTGAGCTATCCAAGCTATCTAAGTTACAAAAAACAGTGAGAGAATCTGTGCCAGACAAACAGAGACATGGTTACATAAACATGTCTCTGTTTGTCTCACACATACACACTCTCAGTTCTTTTTGTAACTGACGCACATTTGTGTAAACACTTACTTTGACGCTGAAAAAGATACATAGGTTTTGAATTTAGTGAAACACTGTGAAGCATCGGCATGCGTCTTTTTGAAATACCACGCAATGCCTCAAATATGCATGAAGGTTTTGATGGCTATAATGAATGTCCTTTGTACCGCGTATTTCTTGTATGCTCTTTATGCATTTAAATCTTGCGATGGAACGAGAAAGCTTTTCACAATTGTAAGTTGATCAACTCTTTGCACATATGCACATGCTGGTGTCCGGTGAAGCCCGGTCAAGTGAAAAATAGCCCGAGTTCCAGCCCGAATCCGGTATGGGCTAGGGCGCTCGGACCAGAAAGAACGGACTGGGCCGTTTTTTATCTAGGGACCATTGTTCGAACTTGGTGCTAAGGTTAAAAAATCCGGCCCGGGCCGGCCACTTTGCACTGATTTTCATCTGCAATACACAACTATCTTCCGATTTTGACACCTGCTCAATTAAAGTTACGTTAATATTTTGGCTAAAAGATAATTAATTCGAGGTTTTAGCACCAAACATTTAAGATCAGAAATGACACCATGTGCATGGGCTGTCATACAAGAGTGATCCTAAGAAATAATTTCAGAAAAATTGCATCGTCATTGTTACGGCTGGCTCAGAAATTATACTGAATGTTTTACCCTTGATGTTCAATACAATATTCCTCAATGTAAGCCATTTGCTTTTGATATGTATCTTTGTTTATAAGGCAAGTGAATATATTTCTTTTTTAAAAACTGTACACGGTTTTTTCGGTTATCATAAACGAATTTCAACATCTAAATACCAGGTGTTAAAAGACGATTTGGTGCGCGAAGTTAGCCAATTTGGTGAGATAAGATGCCTAAAACTGTTAAAATTGTATATGCAAACATATTATAATCATCCAGTCGCTAACGTCTTCAGGGGATACGAATAATTACTATAATTAATAATCATACTTACAGGTTACGGGAGAAACTTCAGCATACATTTTTGGCAATTACGGCTTGATGTTGTCCACGTTGGACGCTATGATTTGCGCTATATTTTATGAGAGAATATACCTAAAAAGAAACATTCATAACAACAATGCCAAACAATGTCACACTCAGGTTATCAAAATACCCAAATGGACGTCGAATTCCAATAATATCGACAGTATAGCGTACAATAATGCGATTTCCAGGAACTGACCATATTTCTGCGGATTTCTGTTTTAATTTGTTAATCATGTTTAGGATTGTGTTGTATCTAAATCATTTTCAGTGGTTTTCATATTATTTTTGGAAAATAAAATGTAAAACTAAGTAAAATGTTTCAAACGATACCAGGCTTGCTATTGGGCCATTCAAAACAAAAATTTTTCCATATTTTAAAGGAAAAAGTTCAAAAATCAAAGTGCAAATCTGATCCCGGTTTTGGGTTCAGCGGGGTCGATTTACTCTCCAAGGGTTTCATCATATTGACTCAAGAGTCCTTGTAAAGCCTCAAAATACCTCATATACTGTATGCCAAAGGCGCGAAAAGAGGCATATTCAAATCGAATTTCGTAACTTCCATGGCGGGTTTTGTTTTGAATGACCCAATAATACAACAAATGATATTCGAAATATCTCGAGATGGATTATTACTGCTTATTACTATTAATTTAAAATTTTAGCTAATATTAGTTTATCGATCCATGTCGGTTTCATGATCACAGACGGTTATTCTAGATCTATTGTTATATGCAGGGTTGCCAGAGACTCGGCTCCAAAAATAAGAACATTTGCCCCAAAAACTAAGATTTCGGGGTCAAAAATAAGAACATTTTTATAATTTTTCAAACCATAGGGTCCCCCTATGGTTTTTTAGCAAAAATTTTTTTAAAGAGTTTTTTGCCAAAAAACCATATGGGGTACCGTATTGATTTTTGACAAAAATTTTCAGAAAATTATTTTTCAAACCATAGGGTCCCCCTATGGTTTTTTGGCAAAAATTTTTTGGCATTTTTCCAAGTGCATTCTTAGGGGTGCAATTTTTCAAATTTTTAAAATTCCTTTATTAAATTAAACTATAATACCAATATTTTATTCTGCATGAATGAAAAAATAGCGCCGCTGGGGAAAATTTTTCAATTTCAGGCGATATTCATAAAAATTTGCACTATTTTAAAATACTTGGAGGAAAAATGGCATCCAAATAGCGCCGCAGGCGAAAATTTTTAGGAAAAATGTACTTGTATTTCAAAAATTCCCATTTGGAAATGGATATTGCGTAAAATAAGAACAAAATAAGGACATTGGCCGAAAATAAGGACAAATCTTAGAAATAAGGACATTTTATTTTTCTAAGATTTGGACCCTAAAAATAAGAACAAATCTTACAAATAAGAACATTTTAAATTTTTAAGATTCGGACCCTCAAAATAAGAACAAATCTTATAAATATGAACATATGGCAACCCTGGTTATATGTCTTGAGCTCATATCATATCAATGTGACCATATCGTAGATAACATAGATAAGATTTCTGGGCATATGTTAGTGAAGAGTGGGTTCGTTTAACTCTCCTAATGAGTTAGAAATCTGGACGGACATTCAGTAAAAATCATTTGTTAATGAATATTTCCGCAAATCCACGAATATAATTTATTTGTACACCTCTTAATGGGCATATTAGCCCATCAAGCGCGACCAACCAGCGCTTTTTCGACACTAGTAGACTATTCGCATGGGAATATTTTTAATTCTAAAGATTTGAATTCCGTAGCATAATTTTCTGTACCAAAATTTTTAGACAAAATGTTCCCTGTCTCTGTTACTGTAGACATTCTCGGCTTCCTCGATCGCAAAGAGCTGGAATCAGTCAACCAATCAAACAGTCTGCACCACAAAATCGTGACTCGCTATTTCTCCAAGACTCCTCTACAACGTTATGACTTGATATCTGTGTGGCGGGATTTCGACTCAAAATATAGCTCTGGCAGTATCGTGAAATTGCAAAAGAAAATGCGCTACAGAGACGGTATTGCGTCCTCTCCTGAACCAGAGCGCTACTTTGTGGATTCATATTTGCATAACTGTGAAAATTTCTTCAAACTGCCGTTCATTCGCTTTGAAGGTTGGTTTCATTTACGCACTTATGATTATACGCCCACGACTTATCACTTGTAGACTTGGACTTTCACTTTTGACCCATTTTTCTCTTATTTTAGAACACATTTTTTATTACTATGTCACAGACTTTTTAAATAATTAGTTGTCAAAAATTTTTAAAGAAGAGAATGTTTGTAGAATTGACAAACGTGCATTTAAGAGAAGGTCAACCATACTGAGATCCTATGTGTAAATTGTAAACGAAGTGTTAGTAAAGACTTTAACTTCGCTTTAACAAAAACAAGGAAAGAAAGCGCCGGGGAGCACGGCCTGGTCAAAATCCGGGATTTTCCGGTTTCCGGAAGCCATAAATCAATTGGAACTCGCAAAAGTTGGCAAAAATGACACTTTTTGGGCCAAAAAGCCACTTTTTAATACCTGCGTAAAAAAGTGTTTACAGATTCCCTACTTAGAATTCCCACGGGAGCATTTTGAGCTATCGTGCGCCCCAAAAGGAGCTATTTCCGAAAGGTTGCCCTTTTACGTGTACCACGTAACTCACGTTTTCACATATGGAACTCCCAATTATGACATTGATAATCCACTAAAATCATGGGTTTTGGGGGGTTCTCACGAGTTTGGGTCCGGGTGCATCAAAAAGCGGGAGATTCTATGCGTGGGGGACATACATCTTGCGACTTAGAGGGACCCTACAAGAACAAACCAAATCTTGTGGAACAAATTCTCGAAAATATAGGAATAACCCTTCATTTCCCAGTGTATCCGATTTGATACGCAAACTTTGGAGTAAATTTTCGCCAATTTTTAGGCCTCCTAGCTCAAATCTGATATTACTCTTATATAGCCAACTTTTTGTGCTGAATAAGGATATGTAATTTTTTGCCCACTTTTTCTACGGTTTTGCTCTGAAAAATGGTCATTTTCGAGACATACCCTCGAAAATCGAGGAAAATTGACGTATTTTTGGGGTCAGCGTAAATTTTGCAATTTCTTAAAACCTTCGTAACTTTCGAAATTTTGGCACCTTTTGCAGAAATTAAAAAACTTGCCGAGTAAATCGGCGCAAATTTGAATTCGCGCCAAATTTTCGAACCCGTGAAAATCGCCATTTTTTAGTCGAATTTGAAAAAATAATATTTTTCCCGTTATCAGGGGCCCAAATAAGCTCTGTATACCAAAAATCAGCAAAATCCCACGGTCGGGCAATGAAGGGTTAAAGTAATTACTGAAATTACAGCGTTGTTCTTGATCTGCAATTATGCCCAGGAATACTTGAGCTGGGCGAACTTATTCCGCCGCTTTCCACACGCTTTTCATACAACAAAGTCGCTGACTCTTCACTTTCATCGCGATCCGTCTCAAGAGTACCTTGCTCAACTTTTGAATTGGCTTCCTCTGCCTTCTATTGAACGAATAGAAATTAAGTTTAATGAAAAGAGACCGCCTCTACTCTCGCGTCATGTGTTCAATTCGAAGATTTTCGCTACTGCGCGCTCAGTGAGCATCAATTACCATAAGAAAACGGGTTTTCCCCTAAATCCATCCGATATCGTCGACTGGCTTCACTCGCCCCATCTCTCGAAGGAACCGAGATCTTTGCGTCTTTCTGGTTCATTCTCTTCTCGCTGTTTGTCGATGCTTTTGAAAGGATTAAAGATGGTTTGCTTTTACATTACCTTTTTGGAAGAAAGTATTAATCGTATCGTGAATACTGGCAACATTTCACACAGTGAATCCACTGAAAATGTGTACACATAATCCAATACCGTAATCTCTGTAATCACACCCCTGCACAATCTCTAAAAATCCACTTACTATGCAAACTAGCCAATTTTTGCCCTTTTTAAAAGCTTGCGGATTTAATTTATTGTGTATTCTGCCTACCCCTTAAAATTTTAGATAACAAAAAGAGATCAGGACAAAAGCAAATAACTCGTGGAAGTTATGGACAAAAATGTGAAGATTATGGCCAAAAATTTTCCCGAGTTATGATTTTAGCCTCTGCCTCAGAAAATTTGATACCAGTCAATTGCATATGTCCTGCGAGTGCTTCATTTTTAGTTTAGAACGATATCGGGTTTTCCAGAAAAATTTTTTTCTATATTAACGACAAAAGTTTTTGCAAAAAGTGTGGCAAAAATTTTATTGCATACGAGATTTCTAGCGATTGTGAAGGGCGTGATTACAGGGAATACGATATTCACCAATTTTACTAGTGACGTTACGTGGTATTTTAATTTTTCCTGTCAAATGTTTAAACGATGAATGGTTAGTTTTTACCCTTTGGCCATTTTTCATTCGCCTTATCTTTCTTAAGGTCAAACAAGCTTAGACCTACATTCATGTTCAGACCTACTCTTAGGGGATACGGCGGATCAAATGGGTAAAAATCGACATTTGTCTAGCTTTCGATACCAAAAATGTATGCATTTTTGGGATTTTTCTGGATGATGGATAATTCGAGTATCCAAAACATTTTTAATTGCAATACATGGTACATGCCAGGGCTGCATCCGGGATTTCGAAAAGCCGGACCGGATACCGGATAGTAAAAAAAAGCCGGACCGGATAGTGCAAAAACACCGGATATTGACCGGATACCGGATAACCGGATATTTCAATTTTGGCGCCAAATTTTGAAAATTTTTTTTCCAATTTTTACGTTAATTTGCAAAAAGTTTACCTAAATGGGTGCTTTTTGTTTCCTTTTTATTATAAATGTGCAAGATTAGGATAAACGTTGTAAAAATTCAAGTATTTGAACAACTTTTAGCTACTTTTTGGCTATTTTATTGCAATATATGAGCAATTTTAATCAATTTTTGCACTATTTGTTGACAATTAAACGTTTTCACACTTTTCCCCGTTAACTTTAACGACTTCATTGGGGTTCCAATATAAGAACTATAATAATTTTTGAAAATTGGGAAGAATAGAGTCAACTTTCATTGAAAAACGTGCGTTACCGAATTTTTGCTCCAATGGGGAAAAATTATGTGAAAATAGCGCCGCAGGAAAAAATTTTTGAAATGGTAAGCTTATTTGGCAAAAATTTCGCTTAAAAAATTCATTCATACTAATTAATAAAAATTTTACAGGCGTCCGCCATTGCCTGACAAAAATTTTTCAATAAATATTGAAAATTTCAATCTAAAAAATTTTTTCAATGATTTGCTATAGTAAATTTTAAAGAGAGAGCCAATTTTTTTCCCAAAAAAATTTTCCTGCGGCGCTTTTTTTTCCCCGACTTTTACCATATATCTGGGATTTGACTACATTTTGAAAATAAGCACCCCTAAGAATGCACGGGAAAATGTGTAACGGACACCCCGACAGCAGCGAAATACTAGTATAGGATTGTGCCTACATTAGTGTATTTTGCCAAAAATATAGAAAAATTAAAAAAAGCGCAAATTTTTTTGAAAAATTGGCTTTCTCTTTAAAAATTGACTAAAATTTCTCATTGAACTACGTTATAAGATTGAAATTTTTGAATATTTATTGAAAAGTTCATAAATTTTCAGCACAAAATTTTGAAAAAAGGGAATTTTTTGTATAAAGGGACAGGGGCGGTCTTGGGTACGGGCGGTCTATTTTTGCGGAAAAAACCGGGGGAGGGGGTCATGAGTACCGGCGGTCTAGAGGGGTAGCGCGGTCTAAAGACTGTCACCCATGCATCAAATTATAAAATGCTAAAACTGTATTACTGAAAAAGATATAGAAAAGAATAAGTTTTAACGAAACAAAATTTTTTTTTAAAATTGGGGGTAAAATAGTGAAATAGAAGGGAAAAGTAAGAAAAAAAAATGGCGCCGCAGGCAAAAATTTTTTAAAAAATTACGCTGTATGCCAAAAATTGACATTGAAAATTTTGAATATTCTACGAAATTTTCAAAAATTTTCGCCTGCGGCGCTGACTGCATTCTTAGGGGTGCTTGTTAATATCCGGTGCATCCGGCGGACCCCCTAATATCCGGAAACCGGATACCGGATGGCGAAAAACACCGGATACCGGATGCAGCCCTGGTACATGCCCTTCTATAATAGCGCCAGTGTCCGTCTGTCACCAATTTTTTTTCCAACTCACCGCAAAAGTAACTTGGGGAAGTTGTTTATTAGGGTCGACTTATATTACGCAAAAAATTTAGCCTCTGAGTTACCTCCCTTCTATTCAAAGTTACCGTTATGACCTGGGCGCAGCTGGGGGAGGCTGGGGCGCGAGTCGCGCATCCGAAAATGGGCGCAGCTGGGGCTGGCTGCGGGGCGAGTGGCGCAAATGTAAGGGGGCATACTGATATAGGGTTTCTCGGCGCCGCCGACAGGCGGCGCACGCTCCACTAGTATAGTTTTAAAATTTCAGATATTCGAAAAAGCAACTATGCCATGCAGTTATGTGCTCGTTATACGATATTACGAAGGAGCAAATGGGTTTTTCACTAAACACAATGCCAAAACGGGGGAACGCTGGATTGTTAATACTTTACCAAATTTCGCCATCATGACTATTCGGCGTGGGAAATGTGCTGAAATTTGAAATACATCTTTCATAATTTTCCTATTTTAATTACCTATCTTTCTATTGAAGAATATGCTTTTGTATTTATTGCATTATTTCGGATTTGGCTATTATACGATCTTTTAATAAAAATCATCGAAACTTCAAAGCTGTGTTAAACTTCGAGTGTATCAATGGCCAAAATTGGCCGATATATCCAATAAACATAAATTTTTATGCCAATTTCGGGCAAGGATAAACTGTGTATCATTTCGGAAGTTGCGATGTTCATCACTATTAAACCATCGCCCAACTTTCCCCGATAACGGTTTTAAAATCGGATTAACAGACGCAAATCACGAACTTAGCAATGAACAAACTCCCATTTTCGGTCAAACCTCATTTACATTTTGTTGTATGAATCCCGTTTAATACTTCCGATGAATCGCTAATGTTATAATGCTTTTTTGTTATTTGTTTATTTAATTCACTTCTTTTTAGAACGGGAATTGCAGGAAAAATTTTTGTGAATTTAGGAATTGATATTTTTTACGTAGTTTTTATGCAATTTATGTTGAAAACAAATTTCATTATTCTAGAAGTACTTACCAGCTCTTTCCAGAGATATCATATTTTGAAATTTGAGCATATTTTTGGTAATTTTTCAATTATTTTTAGGCAAAACTATTGTTATATTTATATTAATCCTAATTGGATGCAAAGGTCATATGCGCCTGTAGCATAGCCGTTGAGCATAATCGTAGGACTGAATTATCGGAGAATTACAAGTGCCAAACTTTTCTATTCCAATACTATTATGCAGATCCATTTTAGCCACATATGGCTAGGGGCTAGAGTACACTTCTGATCCCCAAAAGTGGGAGTCGGAAGTGTACTTTTTCAAAACCGTTTTTATTATAAAAATTGCTATATATTAGGCACCTTGAGTTGGTTTACGGCTCATTTTGTTCCTCATGAGAGGGCCGATCTCTGATGTGAATATCACGACATCTCGTGAGAAAAATACTTTGTTATCACCAATTACCATTTTTGGTCAGTTTTGAGTAATAAAATAGTTATTTTTGCTGTTTTTCGTGAATTTCGAGAGGAACATTCTAGAATTTTTAAAGAATATGTTAACCCAGCCCTAAGTTCAAAAGAAGGCTTTGTCGAAGCTAACCGAATTTAATTGCGGAGCATTCCGCTTGGGACCAACCTCAGTTTAAACAATATTTTACAAAAAGTCTGGATTAAACTAACTACCCTTTTTTCTAATAGAACATTGTGCTCAAATATGTTCCCAGTCTGGTGGGTGCATTGGAAGTAGATTATAACTATAGACTAGACTATTAGAAGAAATATGGCAACATTCAAGTTTAGCATGTTATGTCTCTACCAGACGGTGCAAGCAAAAAACGTGTTCCATCTTTACAATTCATTCTGATAATATTTTGTATTCTTGGCCGAATTCCAACAACACTTACGACTGTCTCACAAAAGGATGCTGATCTAATTACAAATTTACCTGGATTGAACTTCGAATATAATCATAAACAATACAGCGGGTATTTAAAACTGCCGTCTAAAAGTAATTTATTCTACTGGTCAGTACGGCGTATTTTGTCCACCAAAACTATCACCAAGGTTTA
>JAKKPZ010000395.1:0-39234 GCA_022814885.1 Ditylenchus destructor
TTTTATCATTTTTAACTTTGTGTGGAACTTTTTACGTTAGTTTTTTTTCTTGATGTTATGATTTGTGAAATACTAGAATAATTTTAAACTATAATTACCTCAATTTATAACCATTTATTCAATACATTGAACAAAATTATTAACAGTAATAAACAATGTTATTTCAAAATGTCCGGATGAAGTTATTCTTGATCAATGATCGAAGGGTAATTATTGCTGATGTTTTTTCACTTTTGAGTCTGTTTCTGAGATCCGTCGAAACCAGCTTAAGAGTTGAGAAGGCTTGTTCGCTAGGCGCGCTTGACGCAGTAACGCAAAGTACTTCTCGTGCGACTTTTGCATGAATAGGATACACCTAAAGTATGCGGATATCACATTTTTGAGTGACTTTGTACTAACATAGTTAACGGCATACGTTTTTACTATTGAATTTGAGTTGAAGCAATTCTTATATATAAAGTTATAGTACTTGCTGTTTTCTCCCGAATTATCACCACAAAACTTGTTTCTATTTGAACTTATGTTTGCTAAAATCGAAAGTTACCTTGTCGTGTTTTGACCAAAATTCAAGCGCATCCGGCAGCATAAAATCCCGAGACAAGTTGGGCCGTTAAAAACTTTGTCATAATTCCGCGCGACGACGGAAGTTCCTTCAATTGATTTTTTGTGATATTCGCCGGAGGTGATTTTGGCGAGAATCTAAAGTATACGTTGTTCTTCTAATGTTATCATTTTACTTTTATATTTCAATATTATCAAAATTGGTACAATTTCTTTAAAATATGAAACCAAAAATCATCCATAATGCAACAATGTTTCTTTGTTATATTGATTATTGAACATTTGCGAATAGTGCATTTTATGTAGCAGCTGACCTTCCCATAGAAAATTCATGTCTTTCAATAAGACATTTGGCGTACATTGGAGGAAGAAAAGAAACAATACCTATTATATGTTTGAAATGTTCCGATTAAACATTCCAGTGATGTCAAATTTTATATGTACAATTTTTACGTAAAATGTCAAACCATTGTTTTTTGGCTGGACCTTTGGCTTACATCAGAATGAAGAATAAGGAATGAATTTAGGAATAATGAATGACATAAAATTTTTGAAGGATTTGACGGTTTTCGATAAAAATAGCCGTTTTATGACAAAAAATTTTACGACAAAAATAATCTCAAAATCGGCTTTCATCCATCATTGTGCACTGACATCTTTGGGGAAAAATGCACAGTTTCTCTGAAAATATTTCCCGCTCAATTGCTAGCGGAAAATCCGAGTACCATTTTCGAATCACCGATTGATGATTTTAGGAATTTTTTTTTTGGATCTGTTTCCACTATGCGAGCCATTAATTTGATATTGATTATTTCTTCCCATCTTTTTTACGCAGATTCATATGCTCTTGGCAGAACATTGCACTAGTACAGATGTTAGGATCAGAATGACATTGTCTCCTGCCAATCTATCTCACTTGTCAAGATGGCCCATCTAATGTTACTAACCATCTAATGTGACTAACAATTTTGCATTGCCATTGTTAGCCACATTTAGATCGGCTCTGGAAAACTCCGGTTGAGCTCTTACGGAAGAAAGCTATTTCTCGTTGTTTTATAAATAAAATTCTCCCTAAATTTAGAAAAAACCAGCTAGGAGCAAACTTGAGGTCCACAAAATCCCCCCCCCCCCCGATAACCCCATAGTACCCACTTAACCTCTAAAGAAACTACCTTGAGTCAGTGCAGATGAAAAAGATCAAACATTTATACTCAACAGAACTCATTTCCCTTTGATTTGAGTCCATAAACTTATCCCGGCGCAACCCCAATGTTTTCGCCATGTTCGGCAGGCTATGAGTATTGTGTTTCACGTGGAGTAAGCACCCTCTATTGTACGCCATTCTGAGGTAATTCCCTAGAGTGGGAGTTGAATAACCAACGGCCCAGGGCTTACTCAACAGGAAATACCATACGTCCCCCGCACGGCACAGATGATTACAGAACAAAATTAATGGCGTTTTTCATAAAAAATACGGAGAAAATATATTCTAGTTTAATCCCCGAAACACTTATAAAGTAAAAATTATCCTTATTACCGTATTTCCTCTAATTGAGCCCCCGGGGGCTTAATTATTTCAATACCCCTCTAGAGGGGGGGTCTATTTCAGGGAGGGGCTCTATTATGGGGGGATTAATTATTTGGATCGAAATTTTCGCGTCCCGCCGAAGGCGGGGCGCGAAAATTTTTGGCCAAATTTTACAACTTGTCTTGGAAATTGGGTGTTTTTGTGAGAAAATTTTCCAAATTTTATAGAAACATTTTTATTTATATCACAAGCATTATTACATTCAGTACAAACTATTCAATATCATCTAGTGGTTCGTCAGAAAGTGGTTCAATTTTCGTAATTCTCGCCTAGATCCTCTTCTGGCTCGTTTGTCAAGTCTATTTCTGCGTTGGCAATGCGCGCTTCTCGAAGCATTTCACGACCTTCTGGCACTGGACCATGTTGCTTGAAGCAATGAATCATATCATCTTCGCTGCCGTCGAGGCTTACGGTTATCCCACAATCTATAAATAACCGCTTAGCATCCTAAATTGACTAACTTTAAACTTTCTTACCTTTAAACGATTTTTCTATTGTGCATTTCGGGATCACATCCCAAGCTTGACAGATCCAATCCAGATACACTTCCATGGATGGCGCACGCGGATTTCTAGCTTTTGTGGCCGATGACGCGGTCCAGGTAGACGCTTGTTAGATCGTCGTTCATCCACTGCCGGCCCGCCCAGCACAGTTCCAGCTTGCCTTTGAACAGGTCCACTATCCTGTTATCGGGACGAATGCGGTCCAGCAGGACGAAAGGGTTGAGCTTCTTGCCATCTGCCCTCGCGGTTAGGATCACAGTGATGCGTTTGCGCTCATGGCCAGTGCTTCGCACTGCTACCTGTAATATAAGATTGAAGAAAACCAACCAAAATTGAAGAAAACCAACCTCTTTTGCTCCTTTAGGCGCGATGACCTTTCCACCAAGCGCGTCCAACCACACTCCAGTTTCGTCGCAGGCATATATTTGACACATAAAGGACGAAATTCACCAATTTCTGTGCATAGTCCGAAGGCGGCTTCTGACAGACCGTCGTTCTCTGACGGAATGAAAATTTGTGTCGCGTGAGGAACCCTTCGAGCCATTCACTGCTTGCAGTGAATTCGGTTCCATCGGCCTCGGCGTTGAACATTTCCATTGCTCGGTTTCGAACTATTCTGCGCGACAGGCCTCTCTTTGCAGCGAATTCTGATCGAACCCATTTGGCGAGCTGATCGTCCAGTTCCTGGAATTTTAGCTTACTGCCTGCGCCGGGAAGTCTTTTAGCGCGTTTTCCAGCGGTAGAATTCAGCCTAAAATCAAGGTTATTCACACATTTTTCAGGAAAAATTTCGTTCCAAATTTAAGAAAATTATTCGAAATTCTAAGAACCAATTCTATAATAAGAAGAGCATATCAATAATAATAAATCTTCATAAAAACTTACACTTGCTCTTTCAAGTCCTGTTCGCGTTGCTTCCAATCTCGAACGGTTGCTCGGTCAACCTTGTAGATATCGCTTGCTTTATGGATTGAATCGCGCTTCGCATGCAGCACGACTTTGAGCTTAAACGGAGCTGAGTAAGACTTGCGCTTGCGCGCGTTCTGTTCCAAGCACGGCTCGGTTTCACTGTCGCTTCCATCGACATGGAGGTTCTCCGGCTCGTTGAGCATATCCTCAAATTCTTCGTCGGTAAGTCCAAACGGATTCATCTTAAAAATGGAACAATTATCGGTAATATTTGGTAAATTAAAATTATCGGTAAACTCTGAACAAATTAATTAAAGAATACAGACAGAATACATTAAACAAACACGAATAAACAATTTATGAAATGAGTGAAAAAACACTATTAACAAAACAAAGCTTCTTTGTTTAAAAAATATTTAAAAGACAACAATGTAATAAAATTAGCCTTTGTATGATTTAAAAATGACGAAATATGCATCAACACGGAAAGAAGAGTTATTTTCGACTTTTCCCCATTTTTTTTGGGGGGGGGCTCTATTATAGGGGGCTTAATTATTTCAATACCCCCTAAAGGGGGGTCTATTTTGAGGGGGGCTCTATTATAGAGGGGGGCTCAATTAGAGGAAATACGGTATTTTAGAGATTTTTGTCGGCTGTGAATGCTGCAAATTTTGATTTTATATGGACCTCCAAAACCGCTTCTATTTTCGTATTTGAATAAAAATATGAGTCATAAACAATATGAAAAAAGACTCCACCCCCCCCCCCCCCAAGTGAAAAAGTACCGTCTCGTTGTCTGCCGTGTGCTTCTCTCTTGTGCGTCTCTTCTTTCCAATGCACAAGCAGATGCGATGGTCTGTCCGCGTATCCTCCCACAGCCATTGCTATTCACCAGACCGCCGCCATTAACATGCGCATCTTTCGCGCCTAATTCAAACGCTTGCAATAAGACGATGTGGCTAATAGTATTTGTGAAATATTAGAATTTTACTATATTATTTTGCAGAATTTTGTTTGTTTGTCTGCTTGAATGCAACACTTATATCTGAGGATCCGTCCATTAGTTTTTTACGAGTGATAGCTCATTTTGTAGGTAATGAGCGGTAGGTTTCCCGAAAATTGTCAGATCGGAAATATTAAATTTGAATTCGCGCCAAAATTAGAAAAACGTGTTTTACACATTTTTATGAGTGAATGTTAACTGTTTTTTGATATATAACGTAAATTTAGATGATTTAGAATATTTCTGCTTTTTAAATTTTTGGATTTCGTTTTTTGTACAAATTTTTATGAATTTTTGGTCATTTTTTGGTGAAAAATTGTGTTTTTTGGTTCTGATAGTAAAAGTTGCTGAAAATTTGCATATAGGGGTTTTCGGATATGCTGAATCCGAAATTGACAGCAGGTAAGTAATGGAATGTGTCATGGAAAATTTTTAAAATCAGACTCCCCTGCTGGGCCGATCTTATAAAATGGTCAGAATTCTATTTTTTATGCTTATTTATGTAATTATATTTATTATGCTCATAGGTTTTCATCCGGACATGAAAATATGGGTATATTTTGCCGAGAATCGCAAACATACACAAATGAGAGGATTAAATATAAATGCGTTAGCATTTATAGTTAATTTAATAGTTAGCTCCTTCCTGCTAGTCAGCCTATTTCAAGCCAAAGACAAAGTTTATACGTTTAGCCAAATACAAACCTGCATCCATTTTTCAGACAGCGGTCCGTCATTCGCAAAACTACCCGAAATTTTGTGTTCAATTTACTGCTTTGTGCCAGTTAGCAAACCTAATTGAATCAAAGGAAGGAAAAGTCTGTGTTAGCTGTTTTAAAAGTGGGTAGACACTACACAGAAATTGATTATTACATTTCTTTCAGCACAGATTATGACTTGTAAATATGGTTTCGTTTATATAAACACAAACAGAAATTGTCTTCCACACGTTTAATTTCAGGTATTTGTGAACTTTTTTGCGGTCGCATTAGAAAAAAGTTTGGAACCGTTCGGTTCCTCTCATCGAGTACTACAATTAGGGTTCGATCCCCCCGCGGGGATCCCTCTTCCCCGTTCCCCGTTTGCCACGGGGATCCCTCTTCCCCGCGTGCTGTTCCCCGGGGAACGGGGAAAAACGGGGAAATGACAAGCACCCCTAAGAATGCATCCGGCCGCACCCGATAGGGCGCGGCCGGCGAAAATTTTGGGAAATTTTCGACGAATATTCAAATTTTTCAAAGAAAGTTGACCCCAATTCTCAAATTTTCTTCACCGTCTGGGGCTATCGCCCCCAGACCCCACTATCTTTTATAGTACTTTCTGTGCCCAGCTCGAATATTTCTTCGAAAAGCTATTCAAAAAGATACATATTGTTTCGTTGTCTATTCAAACTGAATAATTCAGGTAGAATAATAGAATTTATTATGAAAACACAATAAAATGGCGACTCCATATTATTTAGAAAAATGAGTTATTTTCCTCTGAGCATGTCTAATTTTGAAAAATTTCGCTAATAATTGCGCTATTTTTTCTCTAACTTTGTATTACGTCTCATTGTTTTTCCAAAATTTCGGGCCGAAAATTTGTGGAATTTTCAATATATAGTTTATATAATTTATTTCAGTGATTTATTATAGTGAATTTTTAAAGAGAAAGCCAATTTTTTCAAAAAATTTTGCCTGCGGCATTTTTTTACCCCGATTTTTCTATATAATTTTTCGAAAAAATGACGAAAAATGTGAAAAATGGTCTAAATTAGAAAAAAATGAACAAAACCACGAAAAAGTGGCCGAAAATTGGAAAAAATGAACAAAAACAGTAAAAATTTGTCAAAATTACGAAAAAATAACATGAAAAAAATCTAAAAGATAAACAAAAACATGAAAAAATGACCAAAAAGGGCAAAAGAATAAACTAAAAACCGAAAAAATGGCTAACTAAGGGCAAAAATTTGAAAAAATGGGCAAAAAATGTGAAAAAAGCCCATTTCCCCGGGGATCCCTCCCCCGGACCCCTCGGGGAACGGGGATCCCCCTTCCCCGCCTATGCCGTTCCCCGATTTCCCCCTTCCCCGCCTCCGGCGGGGGGGGGGGGGGGGGGATCGAACCCTAACTACAATTCTATCCAGTCAGTTTTCCCAGGTGGGAGTGACCCCAAGTGAGGTTTCCTTGTAAATCTCTTCTTTACTTCTTCCGAAACACAAACCAGTTGTCTGGAAGGTGTGCAGAAGAAGCAGGAGCACAGATGAATGAAATGACTCATTACTTTTCTTTTGATTATTTCAGTCAAATTCTCCCGTACCGCAATTTTTGTGAGCGGATTCATTGCCTCTTTTCTGGCTACTGCCATAGTTGGAAACATTTTTGTTGGTTTTGCTAACAATACTATGCTAACAGTAACGAGTTCTCAATTTTCGCAAGCTTTTCCACTTCCGTACTAATTTTTTTGAAAAAACAAAGTCAAGTTTCTGAAAATAATACGAGTTTACCTTTTGGAAATAGAAACCCGAAAAAAAGAAAAGTTGAAACTAAAACTCATTTTTTGGTATGCTAAATTGATTATAGAACCGTTTTTATTTATCTTTTGACTTGTTAAATATTTAGAGATTCTGATTACTGACTCAAAGAGCATGCGCAGATCCTCCCGACTGGCTGAGAAGCCGACAAGTATCAAGAATGAAGCTCAGGTTGGACCAAAAATGAAGAAAGGCCGACCGGACAACAGATGAGTTTTTTATTTTTAAAAATTAATGAAAAATATTGTATTTTGGTCACATTTTTGATAAAAATTTGGCAAACCCAAAATCATTGAGCTTTTTTATTTTTCTACACAAATTTGTGTCTTTAAACATGAGTTAACACAACAAGACATTATCTTATTACATTTGCAAGATCACTTTCACAATTTAACGGATATAAGAAAACAATAGGACTTTAATATACATTGGCCAAAACCTCATTTATTATATTTCAGAACCTCAAATATCGTAAGATTTGATAACGGTACGATGGTGGAAGCGTTCAAATACCTGAACTACTCTCAGCTAGCCAAGAGCAGTCTCGTTTCGAAGGGGTATCGTGATCTAATTCAAACCCACAGACATTCTCTGGCACTTCTTGACGTCGACCATATTCGCATGGTGAGTATTTTGTGTAGTTTCTTATTATTGTAATGAAAACTAATACTGCATTGTGAAATTTGAGAAGGATGACAGTTGGAACGGGTGGTGGTCGATTCATGGGTGTCCATATCTTAGGGTAAATCTTGGGCCTTGTATTGGCTTAAATTTTGATTTAGCCTTATTCCTAAGATATAGACACCCCCGCGAATAGGTACATACCCAAATGGAACACCTGTTGCATTTTGAACTATCATAAAACGGAAAACGCCAGGGATACTAAATTGTGTTTAAAATTTTATATATTTTTGGCTTGAAAATTTGAATACGGAATCGCTGCCGGTGCCATGAAAAAGCCGGAATGAACGTCATTCTAAACGTTCTTATTTATTTCTTCTAATCTCTTCTTATAATTTCTAGAGATCTTTCTATGACGTTCCCACTTACATGAAAGTGTTCGATAAAGAGCTCTCTCCTGAAGATTACAACGAATGGGTCATACGCAACAATTACTCCCAACAAATCTCACCAGCTTCCGGGAAGCAAAGCTCGCAATATGTTCGCATAAGTTATCGATTTAGTGCTGAAGCGAAGTGTAAGGGTAACGTAATTTTCAACGTAAAATTTTACCTTTTCTCATTTTAGACTCAAACCTTGGGCCGTACGTCAAAACTACCGTATTCTCTGCTCAAACAAAACTCAATCACGAAAATTGGCCTTTGTTTCAGCATTTCGCTCGCCTTCTCGCAGATCCATTCATTTACATCCGACATATGGAACTGACCCCTCTAAAAGAGCTCGTAAAGTTGTTGACCGGAGCTGTCATCCAAGGTTCTCGCCGCATACAATGTGGAAAACTTAAATATAATTTCGATGGCAAAACTAAAAAGTTCTTGAACTGGACAAAGGCTCACGTGCGCTGTAACGAACTCGAAATGGCCCTCCATACCCGGTCAAATTTTGATGAAGTATTCCTCGACTTGTTTCTGACTGGAGCGCATTTCGCACGCAATATCGTATTTTGTTATTTTCCTGAAGTCTTCGTCGATTTTGTGCAGGTAAACTAATTTGGTAGCGTTCCATAACTGCTTTGTCAGCTTAGCGGGAGTACAGGGTGACAAAATAAAAAGGAAATTTTTTTAAATGGCTGTAAAATAGCGATAAATAATCGATAAGACGAGCGGTCTTTTGTATATTCGTCAGGAGACTTGTACCTGTCTAACAAAAAAAAGATCGCCCCAAATCATGTAAAAAACCTAAAAATCTGAGGGATCTTAAATCACAAAAATTGCGTTTTTTTGCTGGGTTTTTTGCAGTAAAACTGAAAAGTCGCGAATCCGCAGGCAAATCGTCTCAGACGTCCATACTGCTGAAGAAAAAGTTGTTCAGTGAGTCGAATACTATCCGAAAAACACGATTTCAGCCTGAAACAAATTTTTACCATTTTTCGTGTATCATGTGGTTTCCCCAACATGGGTCAAAAAATCGATTTTCTAAAAAGGTCCGAAATTTTTTGGCAAATAGTGTTTTTAGGGGTATTTCGATGCGCTGATCACGAATCTGCAACGAGATTTCTGATATCGCATTAAAAAGTCATTTTTAGGCAAATAATGGCCAATTTTGTTCGAAAATGCGGCTATTTGGTCATTATTCGCCGAAAAATGTCACTTTTTTATGCGATATCAAAAATTTTGTTGCAGATTTGGAATCAGCGCATCGAAATACCCCTAAAAACACTATTTGCCAAAAAATTTCGGAATTTTTCAGAAAATCGATTTTTTGACCCATGTGGGGGACCACATGATACACGAAAAATTGAAAATTTTTTCTCGCTCAAATTGTGTTTTTCTGGTAGTACTCGACTCACTGAACAACTTTTTTTCAGCGGTATGGTCGTCTGAGACTATTTGACTGCGGGTTCGCGATTTTTCAGTTTTACTGCAAAAAAACCAGCAAAAAACGCGATTTTTGCGATTTTTGACCCCTCAGATTTTTAGGTTTCCGACATGATTTTGTGGTGATATTTTTTTTTGTTAGACAGGTACAAGTCTCCTGACGAATATACAAAAGACCGCTCCTCATATCGATTACTTATCGCTATTTCACAGCCATTTAAAAAATTTCCTTTTTTTGGGTCACCCTGTAGATATTGGTATAAATCTTGATAGCTATAGTGAAGATTGATGTTCTTGTTATCATCACTTTATCGGGTCCCTCTAAGTTGATAGGTGAATTTCCGTGCTCCCCCCAGCAGAAAATTTCGCTGCGCAGCTGGGTTCCGATACACCAATCGCTTCCTCTCGGTGAGAGGAGTCGATTGGTACCGGTCTCGTCGACAACTTTTGCGAGTGCCAGGATTTATGGCTTCCGGAAAATCCTGGATTTGGCCCGGGGCTAATTTTCGCCTAGCCGCTCGGATTTGGGCATGTGATATGTCAATCGCTTCGTCTCGGTGAGAGGAGTCGATTGGTACCGGTCTCGCCGACAACTTTCGCAACCACCGGAAGATATGGCTTCCGGAAATCCGGAAAATCCTGGATGATAATGGGCGCCGCCATGCGGCGAAGCCGCTGGGGCTCCTATGGTATACATTCCAATGCACATTTATAATTGTTATAATTTTAACAGTTCATTGGTCTCAAGAACTTTGATGCAAGCCAGATGGTTGACTCTATTCGGGGCACCCCTTTAAAACTGACTGTAGAAGCATTGAAGAGTAAATATGAGAAATTTTTCATAAAAGAAGAGAAAAATCAGCATGATTCGACTACTGCGCACGTCTTCGAATTCATCAATACCGATGTCGGAAAGAAATTGCAGCTCACCGTTATAAGTCTTATGGAATTCGAAAATCAAGTCATACTGGAGACTATAAATTTATAATGGCAGTATAGTATTTGTAATGGCTGTATATCCTACTACAATAAAACTGTGTCATTGTGTAAACTAGTAAAGTGGAAAGGGCGCGGCCAAGCCGCGCCCGTCTGAATCTCTTGTGTTTGGTATTAGTTATCATATTTTTCCATTTTTCAAATTTTCAATTTTTCCATTTTCAATTCTTTGGCATTCTTCAGGATTCAAGCTTTAATTGATCTGGCTAACTTAATTCTCGAATCAGGGCTCTGGCAACTTAAATCTCAAATCGGTAACTGAATGTCCTCCCCGGGTTGGCCAGTTGTCCTCCCTAGGTTGGCCAGTTGTCTTCCCCCGGGTTGGCCAGTTGTCCTACCCGGGATTGGTCACTTGGCCTAACAACTTCCCCAAGAAACCTAAGTTTTGCTTGGGCCGCAAGTGGTAACTTAACCCTGGAAACCGCGTTCGACACAACTTTTTGTCCTCTACAAGAACATAGAAGAAAAAAAATTTCGGTAATGGGAAATTTCGAAATCCCGGGCTGATTTCGAAATCACCTTTTTCGACAAAAAATGCTCGAGGTGGTCGGCTTTGACAGGCCATATCTATTTTTTCACGCATTACACACTATCGGTGTTATATACTGCTGCAAAGCACGTCACGTGGCGAGAAATCTGGGCAAAAGTGATGGCTCGTGTCCCGGCACGAAAATCGAGTTTTGGCGGGAAATCCAAAATTTAGGCATTTTTCCAACTCCAGGTGTCTGCACTAAAATGGCCATAATTTTTTGATAGAGTCACTTACACTATTGCGGTAAAAAGTATGTTGTAGAGGAGATTCTGCGGCACATTTATGTTCTTTCACACTGCTGGAAGTTTCCAAAAATGTTTAGGAAAACTGGATTTTAGAAGCAATTTACTGAGGGTACACCCCGCTATGGTCAGTTTTTGCCGTTTCAGTTGGTACACTGGCAAGATTTTTCGCACCCGGGGGTTTTCTGACATGCTAAACTCGAATCGAGTCAGATTTGTCATTCGGCGAACGATAGTACAACTTTCTGGCGTTCTGCCCACTTCATTGTTTTTGAGGCTTTTAGCCCTAAATTTCACACACAAGGGGGTTTTCGAGGGCGCTGAATTTGAATTTGGCATCAGTTTCAACAAAAAATGTCAAATTTTGGCGTTATTTTGGCATTCCGCCCAAAAGCACCAAAGGGATAACACATTGTTTTTTGTGATTTCCGCTTTTGACATTTTTGGGCGGAATGCCAAAATAACGCCAAAATTTGACATTTTTGTTGAAACTGATGCCAAATTCAAATTCAGCGCCCTTGAAAACCCCCTTGTGTGTGAAATTTAGGGCAAAAATCCTCAAAAGTTGGAAAAAATGTCTAAATTTTGAATTTCCCGCCAAATCTCGATTTTCATGGTGGGACCACGGACCGCAAAGTAGCTAGGTACATAGCCCAGGACATGGGCTTTCCAGCGATATATAACACTACTGTCCATTTTAGGTAGAAAAAATAAATATGGCCTGTCAAATCCGACCACCTCGAGCATTTTTTGTCGAAAAAAGGTGATTTCGAAATCAGCCCTGGATTTCGAAATTTCCCATTACCGAATTTTTTTTCTTCTATATTCTTGTAGAGGACAAAAAGTTGTGTCGAACGCAACACTTGGTCCGACCAGGGTTTCCAGGGTTAATTCTCGAATCAAGGCTATTGAACTATATTATTTTCCAGTTTTCTGTATGTATTCTTGAAACCCTTATATCTCAGGATCCACCCGTCAGTTTCCTATGAGCAATAGCTCAATCGATAGCTACCAATCTCCAGGTTTCCCGAAAATTGTCAGATCCAAAATTTGAATGAAAATTTTCCCGCCAAAACACAAAAACGTGTTTTTAAGCCATTTTCAACATACCAACTTATCTCTTTTTCAATTTATATCAATTCTCTATCAAATTTCCAACATTCCTACTTTTTAAATTATCAAATTTCAACATTTCTACTCAATTTTATGCCATATTTGGTCATTTTTGGCCATTTTTCGACCAAAAAAGTCGATTTTTCATACCAGACTACCAAAAGAGCTGAAAATTTGCATACAGGGGTTTTTCGACCTCCTGAATTCGAATTTTCCATCAGATTTCAAATTCAAATTTTGAATTCGCGCCAAAACGAAAAATCGCCTTTTAAACCATTTTGAACATACCAACTTATCTCTTTTTCAATTTATACTCTCTTTTACAATTTTCCAACATTCCTACTTTTTACATTATCAAATTTCAACATTTATTCTCAATTTTATGCCATATTTGGTCATTTTTGGCCATTTTTCACCAAAAAAGTCCATTTTTCATACCAGACTACCAAAAGAGCTGAAAATTTGCATACAGGGGTTTTTCGACCTCCTGAATTCGAATTTCCCATCAGATTTCAAATTCAAAATTTGAATTCGCGCCAAAACGGAAAATCATGTTTTAAGCCATTTCAACATATCAACTTATCTCTTTTGTATTTATATCCATTTTCTATCAATTTTCCGACATTCCTACTTTTCAAATTATCAAATTTTCACATTTCAACTCAATTTTATGCCATATTTGTTCATTTTTGGCCATTTTTTCCAAAAAAGACCACTTTTCATATCCGACCGCCAAAAGAGCTGAAAATTTGCAGACAGGGGTTTTTCGGCCTCCTGAATTCGAATTTCCCATCAGATTTCAAATACAGATTTTGAATTCGCGCCAAAACGAAAAATCGCCTTTTAAGGTATTTCAACATATCAACTTATCTCTTTTTCAATTTATACCGATTTTCTATCAAATTTCCAACATTCCTACCTTTCAAATTATCAAATTTCAACATTTCTATTTCGAGTGAGTAAGCGAGTGAGTAAGTAAGTAAGCGAGTGAGTAAGTAAGCGAGTGAGTAAGTAAGCGAGTAAATTAGCGAGTAAGTGAGGAAGTGAGTAAGCGAGTAAGTAAGTAAGTAAGCGAGTAAGTGAGTAAGTAAGCGAGTGAGTAAGTAAGCGAGTGAGTAAGTAAGTGAGTAAGTAAGCGAGTAAGCGAGTAAGTAAGCGAGTGAGTAAGTAAGTAAGCGAGTAAGTGAGGAAGTGAGTAAGCAAGCGAGTAAGTGAGTAAGCGAGTAAGTAAGCAAGTAAGCGAGTGAGTGAGTAAGCGAGTGAGTGAGTGAGTAAGTAAGTAAGTAAATCAGCAAGCTCCCGAACAACCGTTATAAGGCGCTAAACAAGGATTTAGGCTTGGGGCCCCACTATGCACGCCCAATACTGACTTAATCTTAGGCTTAAGCTCCCGAACAACCCTTATAAGGCGCCAGACAAGGATTTAGGCTTGCGGCCCCGAACAACATGGGGCCTAAGGGACTTAATCTTAGGCTTAAGCTCCCGAACAACAATACAGGGGGTTTTCGACCTCCGAAATTCGAATTTTCCATCAGATTTCAAATTCAAAATTTGAATTCGCGCGAAAAATAAAAATCGTCTTTTAAACCATTTCTATCTACCAACTTATTACTTTTTCACTTTATGACGATTTTATATCAAATTTCCAACATTCCTCAAACTCCTTAAAACTGGGCGCGGGCTTTGCCCGCGCCCTTCATTAAAGCTAGTGGGAACTTAAATCTCAAATCAGGGCCTTGTCAACTTAAATCTCAAATCATGGGTTTGGTAACTTAAATCTTTTTGTATAAAAGGTAGGCTAAGCTAGGATAAGTTTGAAAGCAGATTTGAAAACCAGATTAAAAAGGGAGCTCGCTTCATTGGAGATTGGGAACAGAATTGTATTTTTGCAAACCGGTCCGCCTTTCAGATAGCATTTCATTTCCGCCCTCGCCTTTACTATCATACACCACCAACTAGTAAGAAGAAAGTTACTCTAAAAACGCCATTTGCAGGAAAAAATCCAGTGAATTTCGAAAAATCGAATTTTTTGGTCCGACATGCTAAAAATTCGATTTTTCCAAATTCATCGGATTTTTTCCTGCAAATGGCGTTTTTAGAGTAACTTTTTTCGCTGATTCCAAATCTGCCATTGGTTTTTCAATATCGGCCGAAAAAACGCCATTTTTTGGCAATTTTCGACGAAAAAGGGCATATTGGCAGAACGCCAAAAGTTTGAAACTCCGTCTAAAATCTGATTACAGATTCGGAATCAGCACATCTGAAAACTCTTGGATACAATAAATTCACATCATATAGCGTAGTTACCAAAAATTTTCTGCGGAACGTTCGCCCGACAACACAAAAAAGCCACTTTTTTTGACAAAAAATGCCATTTTTTGGCCGAAATATGACACTTTGGATAAAAATGTCCCTTTCCTACCCCTATATTTCCAATATGGTTTCCTAAGAAAACTGCGCTCAGAATTGCAATATCGCGCCAAAAAATATGACTTTGAGGGGGGCACGACTTATGGGAATACCCAATATATATATATTTATTTATTATCTATATTACAACCCGTGCAATATTACCCGTTAATCCGACACTGAGAAGCACCGAATTTTAAAAATTCGCACTTAACTTCGCTCCTTTGGCATCCCTAATTTGAATGTTCTAAAATAAAAAATAGTCTAAAAATTAGCTAAAAGTTATTCAAAACGTCTAATTTTTGTCTATACATATATAAAATGGCTGAAAGAGATAAAAAAGAAAAATACAGGAATTTTTATTTTTAAATTTTGTCCACTCTAACCTATAGCACGGAGCAGAATCTGAGGGGTACGGTAAAAACCCCCCCGGTAAAAACCCCCCCCCATAATTTTTTAAAATGAATTCTAGAATATGAAAATTTTTCACGGAATGCACTAAAAACACGTAAAGGTTTTTGGTGTCACAGATTCGGGTTTTTTTGTCACAGATTTTTGGATGTCACAGATTTGGGGTCTGTTGTCACAGATTTGGTTTTTTTTATCACAGATTTGGATTTTTTGTCACAGATTTGGGGTCTGTTGTCACAGATTTGGTTTTTTTCACAGATTTGTTTGTCACAGATAATGGTACCTTTTGGTGGGAATTCAAATTTTTGGTGTATTTCTCAATAATATGCCATTCCTTCACCATAAAATAATCTTTTCTATTAAAATGGAGACTTTACTTGTATAATTTTTATTTATTATACGGTCGACGAATATGCGGTCGACGAATATGTAGAGAGCTTGAAATCCAATCTTGAAAATTCCTTCGGATTCGTGATCAGCATGGTCGAAAACACCTAATTAGACATTTTCAGGCAAAATTGCGAAAAAAATTTTTTTGGAACCATAGGGTGGGTATCATGGTTTTTTGGGAACTTAGGCTTAACGCTAAACCATATTTGGGTTTAGTGCATCGGAATCTAGAGAAATAGTTCTATAGAATCAGTAACATCAAATTTGGCAAAAAATAGCAAAAAACATGCACTTATGATCAGTTAACAGCCTTTTTAAAAATTATGGGGGGTTTTTACCGCGGGGGGGTTTTTACCGGGGGGGGTTTTACCGGGGGGGTTTTACCGTGCGCCGCATGTGATAGCTTACTCGCTTACTCTCGGTGAGAGGAGACGATTGGTACCGGTCCTAGCTAGCCTACTCATGTTTCTGCGCGAAATTGTGGCTTTCAGCTTTTATTTTGCATAGCAACTGAACTACTTAGAAGCTTTAATTTTAAAATGTTTAGGAGTTGTTATTCATTACCAAAACCCAGCCACAGGAGTGGTACTGCTCACCAACACGACTCCCGGCATAATACCTTATGCTCAGAATAGCAATATCGCGCCAAAAAATATGACTTTGAGGGGGGCCACGACTTATGGAAAAACCCAATACAATATTAGGTAGAAGATATTGCCTTTGCCCCTTTCTTACAACGTTTTCCAGAAAGAAATAGAAATGACATGATATATAAGTCTGGCAACCAATTCTTTTCCGGATATTTATTGAGGGTGCTGATAGCTGATTGAGGGGGTTATATACCATTCTGTAGACAGTTCATTTCTCTTGCTTTTGATGTATAATTTGCTTTACAATTACGTGTAAATTTTTAAATTATGCCGATTCTTGTGAAACATTCAAGAGGAAATTGTTCGGAAAAGAAAACATGTTAGTGTACAGAGAAACCTGGTGTACAGAAAAACCAGGTTAGAGACAAAAGGGAATGTATTCAATTAAACACAATCATCATTATCGACTTTGTCCTGTATTTCGTAACGCCTTTTGAGAAAGTATCAACCCGTGGGTCCAGCCGAGTTTTGCCTAATAGACCAGCTGAGAGGGCATGGCTAGACAAGTACAGTTCAGGTAAATAGCAGCCCATATGACGTTGGAAGGACAGTGAATCAAATTCATTATGAAATTTCTGTTAAATTAATAAATAACGGTTATTACTGTTTAGCCAATTTTCTGAAAACTAAAGATTTTGAAGTTTTATTGTGGAATATGAATGTTATTCTAATGATAGTTATATTCATTATAAATTCTTCCTTCGTGTTTAATAGCTTAGAACCATCAAGTCAGTACATGCAAAAATGAATATATGTTTCATTATTGAACTACATGTCTTTTCCAATTTGTATTATTTCATCGATCAAAAAGTCAAGATCAGTTTCAGTGATGGCCTGATTTGAGATGATCATCCGGAAGAAATTCGGTCTATTACTATGCGGATCCGGTTGATAGCCAACCATAGTTGTTCCTCTCTCCATCATTTTTAGCTTTATTTTTGGCGCTATCTAAATTATACAAATTTTTACGGCAAAACACTATTACCAGTTCTTCCGACAATAATCTGAGTTAGGAAATCTGAGAGTCAGCAATATTTAAACGGTTTTCGTGACGGGATACAAAATTGAGTCGCTCCAAGGCACTTCGATCCAATATGATGGAGCCCGTACAGAGTAAATCGATTCCGCTGAGTTCGAATTCGTTGTCGGGTTTAAACTTTGATTTAAACTTTTTCCTTTAAATCCTGGAACAGTCCACAATTTCAAGGGATAAGTTCTGTATGGGCTCCATCGTATTGGGCCGAAATGCCTTAGAATGACTCGAAACAAAAATAATTCATAAACGGATTTTGGATCACGCTACGAAAACTTTGTAAATATTGCTGGCTCTCAGATTTCCCAACTCAGATTATTGTCGGACGAACTGGTACATGAGTATGTTTAAAACAGTGCTAATGTATCAAATATCCTGCCAAATTTATATGCTCAAGTTTTTTTCCGATGTACGAAAATTTAGTTTTAAAAATATAGTTTTTAAGAATCGCAACCAAATGAACACTCAAAACATAACATTGAGAAATAGAAAAGAATGACCTTATCCAAGCCAGCGGCCTTTTCTTTTGGGTCTAAGTGGCGAAGACTAGGTGGCACATACCAAAAACATATGTTCAGGAACTCGGGCTAAAACATCGAAGCACACGAGATAGGTAATCCGATAAACTATTACCTGCGCGATCACCATTTCATAGCCTTCTGTGTTTTTGATTCTTTGCGTGAAATACGAAGCGAGTTGCATCAGGCGGTTTACTTGACGCCGATACCCTTCCATTCCCTGTCAAGAACTTTATAAGTTACAAAGGCATTTCTATAACCATACATTTTACCAATAAGTGCAAAAAGCTAAACAATACACAGCTAGAAAACTATATTAGTATTACCCAACTTCACCATAAACAACATCTGGTATAATACGATATAAAGCCTTGTTTTTGACTTTTTTCTGACGAAGCTGAAATTCATATTCGCGCCGGAATGGAAATTTGTAACATTGTTTGTTTGAGTATGTTTAACTTTTTCGGTTAAATTTCTCCTTTCATTTCCAGATACTTTTCTGGTTAAATATCTAAATTGTCTAGATTTGTTTCGCTAAAAATCGTAGCTTGATTCGACATTTGTTCTCAAATATACTCATAAAGTGCTTGCCAGGAATAAAAAAAATACATACCTTGGAGCGCCACATGAGCCACAGTTTGAATATGTCGTTATGTCGGCCTGAAGAGCGTGATTTATTTTAATCTCACAAGAAACTGCCAGAACTGATGGTATTGCTTATTTAATGAGAACGATTACTTAACGTCTGTTAGATGTTAACGCGTATTTAATGATGTTTTAACAAAAAATTGGATGTATCCATCAGGAACGCATACTTAAACGTTAGATACGTATCTAAATGTTATACCTATACGTCAATTGAACTTTTCCTCGCTAGTTTATCCATCTTCCCCTAAAAAGAACGGCCGTCTCCGAATTTAGTCAATAGTTCCGGTTCATTTTTTGTTCTAAAATAATATCGAGTGCTCACCACATTGGATGGCTTTATCGCCTGTATCATAACTGCAGTCATATGGCTTGTCTTTTTGGAACAGATAGTGAGCCGATTGTTGGTTTGCTTGCAATAGCAGCCCCTAAAGCAGATATAGTGCTAAAAATGAATCATCTGGGTTACCTCATAACGGATGAAAATAGCACTGCATTGTAAGAGCGCGCCCATCAGTTTGTGTGGACTCCAGGTAATCGATTGAGCACGTTCAATACCCGCCAATTTATGACGGTGTTCTGGACTCAATAGCAGACCTCCGCCCCAGGCAGCCTGCAATCGTATTACTAGTATTCTTCCTATGTTTGTTAACGAGTTTTGTAACTCGCGATCCAGAAAGCGGTGAGAGCTAAATTTTTTTTTTAAATGTTTGTCTCAACGAGTTATGTTGCACCAGCTATTTTTTATTTCGAAATATTTCTTCTAGAATGTTCTAGAGCGTGACGAACAAAATTGTGTTCGTCACGGAAAAACTTTTTTATTTTGTAAGCTCGCGATGTATTTCTTTTTTTAAATATGTTCTACGAGATGAGAGGATGAAATCTAAACAATAGATTTTTTTTCTCGAAACTTCTAGAAGGTTCTAGAAGCATTTTTATGTTAAAAATAGCTATATCTCGAGATAGAAACATGGATTTGAGACGGTGTCAAAGAATAAAATGTTTCTTTTGTTGAGACAAAAGTTTTTAGAAAAATGAAAAAATTTCTCGAAGCTTCTAGAAGGTTCTAAAAACTTCTAAATTGGTAAAAATATGTGTGTTTAATGAGAATAACGTGTGATACGTGTTATATTGCTAAAATTTTATGCTGAGAATGAATTTTCAATTAGTTTTTTTTTGGAAGCTTCTAGAATGTTATAGAACATTTTGGTTTTTTTGACATTTTCATGAAATTTTCATGTGATACATGTTTTATGGATAGAAAATTGTGCTGAGCATGAATTTAAAATCTGTTTTATGTTTTAGAAGCTTCTAGAACGTTCTGGAATGTTATAGAATATCTATTTTCAAGGTTGTTCAAAATTTGTGAATAAAATGTGCCATATGTCTTCTATATGTAAAATTTTGCTGTGAATGTAAATTTCAAATTAGTTTTGTGAAAACGTGAAGAAATTTGTTCCAAAAATTTTGCGAGAATCTTCTGGAATCTATTAGAAGTTTTATTCTTTCAACTTTGCCAGTTTAAAACTTTTGCTTTTTTCTTTGTCTGAAGACAGTAAAATCATTTCAAATGAAAATTGTCTTGGAATGAAAATGCTTTTGATTTCTCATTCATTCATTTTGCGTAGACATTCGCTTCTGTTTAAGTTGTTTTCAATAAAATAGATCTTTATTTTTATGTTTAAAAAGTAAGTAAAAGTAGTAAAAAGTAAACAAGTAAAGTTTTTACTACTTTTACTGGAAACAAGTAAACTTTTTATTACTTTTACTGGAAACAAGTAAACTTTTTATTACTTTTACTGGAAACAAGTAAACTTTTTATTACTTTTACTGGAAACAAGTAAAGTTTTTACTACTTTTACTGGAAACAAGTAAAGTTTTTATTACTTTTACTGGAAACAAGTAAAGTTTTTACTACTTTTACTATATACAAGTAAACTTTTTACTACTTTGACTGGAAACAAGTAAACTTTTTACTACTTTTACTGGATACAAGTAAACTTTTTATTACTTTTACTGTAAACAAGTAAAGTTTTTATTACTTTTACTGGAAACAAGTAAACTTTTTACTACTTTTACTGGAAACAAGTAAACTTTTTACTACTTTTACTGGAAACAAGTAAACTTTTTACTACTTTTACTGTAAATAAGTAAAGTTTTTATTACTTTTACTGTAAACAAGTAAAGTTTTTATTACTTTTACTGGAAACAAGTAATAGAACCAAGCAATGGTTACGCTAAGAGAAGGGAAGGGAATATTACATAGATGATAAAAGTTGATTTTACTTACACTGTTTCGCCTTAGTCTAAGACAGTGTAAGCTATATTGAACTATGTAGCTAGGCTCGTCAGTTAGACACTACATAGAATGATCAAAAGTAATGTAATATTTGGGGATGAGGAAGGAGAAATGAGAAAATTGAATTGACGAAAGAAAAGTAATTTGAGTCTATCTGAAAAAATTTTGATGATAACAAATTTGCGGAAATTCAAAAAGTATTGTTTTGGTTTAAATATTAATGAAAATTATACTTGGAGGAAGTTTAAAGGATACCAAAACGTAAAAATTGAACTTAAAATTGGTAAAATTTTGCACTAAAATAGTAGAAAGCTTAGTGGCTTTGCATAAATAGATAAAAAGAATAATGGGCAATGAAAAGTATTGATTTGCCCATTTTACTATATGTTGGATTTAGGATATATTGGACTTTAGTATACTAGGGCTATAATGAATGATAAAAGTTAGCCCATATAAAAAGTTTTAGTTAAAAGCCAAAATAAAACATGAAAAAATGATTTTTAGTGCTATATTAAAGAGTAGAGAGAATGTTGCGACTAGAGCCGCGATTTACAGGATTGGAAGATGAGAGTTGCGACTAGAGCCGCGATTTTAGAGAGGTGTTGCTAGAGCAACGATTTAGAGAGAGAGTGTTGTTGCTAGAGCAACGATTTCTAGAGAGAGGTGTCGCTAGAGCGACGATTTTTAGAGAGAGGTGTCGCTAGAGCGACGATTTTTAGAGCCAAATCCTTCCTGGATAGAGAATAAATTGTGAATGAAAAATTGAAAGCCTAAACTTCTTACTAGAGTGAGCCCAGAGGGGCTCTACACATAAGTAAGGCTTAGGAGTTTGTATTAGTACCAAGCAATGGTTACGCTAAGAGAGGGGAAGGGAATATTACATAGATGATAAAAGTGGACACTGTTTCGCCTTAGTCTAAGACAGTGTAAGCTATATTGAACTATGTAGCTAGGCTCGTCAGTTAGACACTACATAGAATGATCAAAAGTAATGTAATATTTGGGGATGAGGAAGGAGAAATGAGAAAATTGAATTGACGAAAGAAAAGTAATTTGAGTCTATCTGAAAAATTTTGATGATAACAAATTTGCGGAAATTCAAAAAGTATTGTTTTGGTTATTAATGAAAATTATACTTGGAGGAAGTTTAAAGGATACCAAAACGTAAAAATTGAACTTAAAATTGGTAAAATTTTGCATAAAATAGTAGAAAGCTTAGTGGCTTTGCATAAATAGATAAAAAAAATAATGGGCAATGAAAAGTATTGATTTGCCCATTTTACTATATGTTGGATTTAGGATATATTGGACTTTAGTATACTAGGGCTATAATGAATGATAAAAGTTAGCCCATATAAAAAAGTTTTAGTTAAAAGCCAAAATAAAACATGAAAAAATGATTTTTAGTGCTATATTAAAGAGTAGAGAGAATGTTGCGACTAGAGCCGCGATTTACAGGATTGGAAGATGAGAGTTGCGACTAGAGCCGCGATTTTAGAGGGGTGTTGCTAGAGCAACGATTTAAAGAAGAGTTGTTGCTAGAGCAACGATTTACTACTTTACTGGAAACAAGTAAACTTTTTACTACTTTTACTATATACAAATAACTTTTTACTACTTTTACTGGAAACAAGTAAAGTTTTTACTACTTTTACTGGAAACAAGTAAACTTTTTACTACTTTTACTGGATACAAGTAAAGTTTTTACTACTTTTACTGGAAACAAGTAAAGTTTTTATTACTTTTACTGGAAACAAGTAAAGTTTTTATTACTTTTACTGGAAACAAGTAAACTTTTTACTACTTTTACTGGAAACAAGTAAAGTTTTTACTACTTTTACTATATACAAGTAAACTTTTTATTACTTTTACTATATACAACTAAAGTTTTTATTACTTTTACTGGAAACAAGTAAAGTTTTTACTACTTTTACTATATACAAGTAAACTTTTTATTACTTTTACTGGAAACAAGTAAAGTTTTTATTACTTTTACTGGAAACCAGTAAAGTTTTTACTACTTTTACTATATACAACTAAAGTTTTTATTACTTTTACTGGAAACAAGTAAACTTTTTACTACTTTTACTGGAAACAAGTAAAGTTTTTACTACTTTTACTATATACAAGTAAACTTTTTATTACTTTTACTATATACAACTAAAGTTTTTATTACTTTTACTGGAAACAAGTAAAGTTTTTACTACTTTTACTATATACAAGTAAACTTTTTATTACTTTTACTGGAAACAAGTAAAGTTTTTATTACTTTTACTGGAAACAAGTAAAGTTTTTACTACTTTTACTATATACAACTAAAGTTTTTATTACTTTTACTGGAAACAAGTAAACTTTTTACTACTTTTACTGGAAACAAGTAAAGTTTTTACTACTTTTACTATATACAAGTAAACTTTTTATTACTTTTACTATATACAAAATAAAGTTTTTATTACTTTTACTGGAAACAAGTAAAGTTTTTACTACTTTTTTCTATATACAAGTAAACTTTTTATTACTTTTACTGGAAACAAGTAAAGTTTTTATTACTTTTACTGGAAACCAGTAAAGTTTTTACTACTTTTTCTATATACAAGTAAAGTTTTTACTACTTTTACTGAATACAAGTAAACTTTTTACTACTTTTACTGGAAACAAGTAGTTTTTACTATTTTTACTGTATACAAGTAAACTTTTATTACTTTTACTATATACAACTAAAGTTTTTATTACTTTTACTGGAAACAAGTAAAGTTTTTTTCTATTTTACTATATACAAGTAAACTTTTTATTACTTTTACTGGAAACAAGTAAAGTTTTTATTACTTTTACTGGAAACAAGTAAAGTTTTTACTACTTTTACTATATACAACTAAAGTTTTTATTACTTTTACTGGAAACAAGTAAACTTTTTACTACTTTTACTATATACAAGTAAAGTTTTTACTACTTTTACTATATACAAGTAAACTTTTTATTACTTTTCTATAACAACTAAAGTTTTTTTTTACTTTTACTGGAAACAAGTAAAGTTTTTACTACTTTTACTATATACAAGTAAACTTTTTATTACTTTTACTGGAAACAAGTAAAGTTTTTATTACTTTTACTGGAAAACAGTAAAGTTTTTACTACTTTTACTATATACAACTAAAGTTTTTATTACTTTTACTGGAAACAAGTAAACTTTTTACTACTTTTACTGGAAACAAGTAAAGTTTTTACTACTTTTACTATATACAAGTAAACTTTTTATTACTTTTACTATATACAACTAAAGTTTTTATTACTTTTACTGGAAAACAAGTAAAGTTTTTACTACTTTTACTATAACAAGTAAACTTTTTATTACTTTTACTGGAAACAAGTAAAGTTTTTATTACTTTTACTGGAAACCAGTAAAGTTTTTTCTACTTTTACTATATACAACTAAAGTTTTTATTACTTTTACTGGAAACAAGTAAACTTTTTACTACTTTTACTGGAAACAAGTAAAGTTTTTTTCTATTTTACTATATACAAGTAAACTTTTTATTACTTTTACTATATACAACTAAAGTTTTTATTACTTTTACTGGAAACAAGTAAAGTTTTTTCTACTTTTACTATATACAAGTAAATTTTTATTACTTTTACTGGAAACAAGTAAAGTTTTTATTACGTTTACTGGAAACCTTTTTACTACTTTACTGGAAACAAGTAAACTTTTTACTACTTTTACTATATACAAGTAAACTTTTTACTACTTTTACTGGAAACAAGTAAACTTTTTACTACTTTTACTGGAAACAAGTAAACTTTTTACTACTTTTACTATATACAAGTAAACTTTTTACTACTTTGACTGGAAACAGGTAAAGTTTTTACGACTTTGACTGGAAACAAGTAAAGTTTTTACTACTTTGACTGGAAACAAGTAAACTTTTTACTACTTTTACTATATACAAGTAAACTTTTTACTACTTTGACTGGAAACAAGTAAACTTTTTACTACTTTTACTATATACAAATAAACTTTTTACTACTTTTACGGGAAAACCCAAGTAAAGTTTTTTACTTTTTCTGGAAACAAGAAAAATTTTTATTACTTTTACTTAAAAAATAAAGTTTTTATTATTTTTACTGGAAACAAGTAAACTTTTTACTACTTTTACTATATACAACTAAAGTTTTTATTACTTTTACTGGAAACAAGTAAACTTTTTACTACTTTTACTATATACAAGTAAACTTTTTACTACTTTTTCTGGAAACAAGTAAACTTTTTATTACTTTTACTGGAAACAAGTAAAGTTTTTACTACTTTTACTGGAAACAAGTAAACTTTTTACTACTTTTACTGGAAACAAGTAAACTTTTTACTACTTTTACTGGATACAAGTAAACTTTTTACTACTTTTACTGGAAACAAGTAAAGTACTACTTTTACTGGAAACAAGTAAAGTTTTTACTACTTTTACTGGAAACAAGTAAAGTTTTTATTACTTTTACTGGAAACAAGTAAAGTTTTTATTACTTTTACTGGAAACAAGTAAAGTTTTTATTACTTTTACTGGAAACAAGTAAACTTTTTATTACTTTTACTGGAAACAAGTAAACTTTTTACTACTTTTACTGGAAACAAGTAAACTTTTTATTACTTTTACTGGAAACGAGAATCTTTTATTTCATTTACTCTACTAATAAAATAAGATGAAAGCTTCGAAAAGGTTTTTTAAAGATATAAATTGTGTGTATCATTTTCTGTCGCAACTTTACGCTGCGAGAGGGGCGACGGGGCCCGCGGAGCGGGCCCGAGCCCCTCGAGCCATCACAACGAAAAAACAAATTTAAAAACAATTTCCTGTTTGAAACAATAAAGAGAGTTTTATCTGCTTTGAAAATCGAAATTGTGTTGTTTTTTCGTTGATATGTCGAAATGTGAAACTTAAAAATTATGAAAAAAAATTTTAAAATTTTATTTTTTGTAATGATAACTGAAATTTACTACTAAAAAGAGCTAGACGCAACCGGCGCCGGCGGGCGCCGGTGGCGGCTAGTAATAGACATAATTCTGCACATAATGCTTTGTGATTATCTAAGATCTATGATAAGTCTAACTCTATTTGAGTCTGTCTCTCTTCCAAATCATTCAGCATTTTAGTATTGGTTTGGTAAGAGAAGTCCCCGCCGTTTTGTTTTTTTCTCACTTAACGCAAGAGTGCTTATATGTGTTATATACCGTTTGATAGCCAAGACTTTTGTCTGTCCAACGATGCTAAGTCTTTATTTTTGTTTCGTAGAAAACTATACTTAACCTAAAAATACTTATGATTACCTGAGACAAATTGACATTACAGATTTTTGAAAAGCGTTTATTACTTTTATAAAAAAACTTGGGTATTCTATTTCCAATTGTGCAATATTGTAGAGCGTTCTAGTACTTACTTTTTGCAGAAAATTTTTTCATTTGGTGTTTAGTATGATATGACACTTTTAGTGAATGACACCACCAGGAAAACGGAAAATTTTGATTTATGCGATTTTTCGGTTTATACTCTTACTTCAAGCGGTCATATCTCGCAGAATTACAAAGCAAAAGTTATTCTGTAAAACGTATGTTGTAGAGCTATGCCACTTTTTTGAATAATACCATAAAATATATCCATGAAATTTGCTAAAAATAACCAAAAATTAATTTCTTGGGTGTGCCAATATAAAGATTCTTCACTTACGTCAACATGCATCCACACTTTGTGTCTATTGCATATATCGGCAATTTTGTGAAATGGATCCCAGGCACCGTACACTGTTGTGCCCGCTGTTGCGCAAACAAAAAATGGATATAGACCTAAAGATTTTGATCATCGGAAAAGTGAGGGATTACTGAGGATATATTTGAGTAGGCGAAACCTCTTTAAAAATTCTAACCTTCTCCTTTGCATTCGACAATTTTCTGCTCCAAAGCTTCGGGAATCATTTGTCCGGCGTTGTCCGTTATAATTGAGAAGCAATTATCAGTGCCTATGCCCAAAATACTTGCCGCTCGTTTAGTCGAATAGTGAGCCTAAAATAAGTGTTTTGAATTTACAGAGAAGCATGGTTCTTACATCAGCCGAAACAAATGCGCACAACGTTGGCACAGAAGACATTCCAAAGCGTTTAACTCTCGGAAAATGGTGGTGCCTAGCAGCACTAATAGCATACACATTAGCAAGAGCTCCTCCTAGAATGTAGAGGGGAAATGAATATATTTTTTTACATTAAAGGAAAGGCACCCTGACACAAAGATGGTAGACGTCATGTCGATGTGGTTTTTTATTTTAGTTAGTTTCTTTGCACGAATGCCATTACGACCAGGGTTGCGCGCAATTGCGGATTGCGGCAATTTTGGCGTTGCGGATTGGGCCTGTTTTTGCCGCAATCCGCAATTATTAAGCACCCCTAAGAATGGCCTCGGCCGTGCCCGATAGGGCGCGGCCGAGGAAAAATTTTTGAAATTTATGACTCAACATTGAAAATTTCAAAGGAAATTTTCTCCAAGCCCATTAAATTTTTGAAACATTTTCGCCTAGGCGCTATTTTTTCTTTGATTTTTCCTTTGTATCCAACATTTTTTCTAAATTTTTTCGCCAGCGGCGCGATTTCATCCTGTATTTTTACTGCAATTTTAGATCCCGGCGCAATTTTAGATGACATTTTCTCCGGTAACAGTAATAATTTTATAGACACAGGAAATAATAGTACTGATCCCGAATTTGGATTCAGCGTGGCCGATTTACTATGGGAGGGTTCCCTGATATTGACTCAAACCCCCTTCGTACCGCTGCGTATCTCTCGAAACAGTAATTCAATTTTCAAACGCTCATTTTGGCGCAAATTTTGGCCAAAAGATAGCCTCCTCTTATTTCAGACTCGCCCATAACCAAGATATATATATTGATATATATTGATATCCCAAAAATACTTAGTCAGGTTTTGCTCAAAAAGCGTAAATATAGTTACAACTTAGCGCATTTGGATAAGTTTCGATTTTGTTTACTATGGGCTGCTACAGTAACTAAATATTTACTCGATGATATGTAATGGATGTTAGACTTACCAGGAGAGAAAATTGCGTCTCCTTCGCCCTCTGGCCATCCGATGAGTTCGATCATTCGCCGAATTACTTCTTTTTCCATTAAAGTAAAGACAGGAGCGATTTCGTATGTGAACCTAAACAGAAAGAGATTTTGTTGGATTTTTAAAACGTTTTCGGCGTTTTTAAACGGAACGCAATATCAACAAACATGTTAGTGTTGCAAGTCGCAGTGAGCCATTCGCCGGCCATACAAACCAAATCCAACCCACAGCTGAGTTGGTTGAAAAATCGAGGATGTCCAGTTCTCACGCACAGTTTGAGGACATCGCGACAACTCTAAATTGCAAATCTGTGAAGAATATTATCACGGGTTTTGGAATTGCTTACCTGTAATAATTGGGTTAGCTCCATGGGTTTATCCGGAATTGACAAATCGACAATTTGCGCCATTTCAGATGGATGGTGGAATTCCAGTACTTTGCTTTTTGCATCATACTCTTCCCTTAAAATATGAAAAGACGCTTAAAAATAGAGTAATGAAAAATGTTGACTTGATGTAATCGATGAGAATCTCAGCCACTTGTTGCAAGAACAGCTTTGTTTCCTCAAAGCTATTCGGATTTTGTGGAAGGAGATCTATAAAAATAACGATTACGTATAAACATATGTAGTCGCGTACTTAAACACTGCTTTACCTGTCGCAAAAAGTCCATTGATTCGCTCGAGAACTTTGTCTGGTTCCATGAGTGTGTTTAGCAAATAAACCTTAACAAATTACTAAGTAAGTTAAAACGAGTTATACTTTACTCAAAACCTTTTTATATTTTGCTCAGGTCGCGCAATTGTATTCTACTACCAAATTTAAGAGAAGGTATCAAAAGTGTTGGTTAGTAGCTATAACTGTAGCCCACTTTCACTTCTTTACACACATTATTATGATAAAGAAAATTTATATAACACATTGCATAAATAATCATCAATACACCGTCAAAGGCACTCACCGACAAGCTTTTATTTTGCTTATGCGACGATGAATGCGGTCTCATTTATTTGGAAATTTTTTATCCACATATAATTAAAAATTCGAAAAATCAATCGAATAGAACGAAAAATAGAAAAATCATATTACTGCCTATGGGAAGATACGAAGATACTTTTGAATATTTTGATTTGTATTGGCGCCAATGGCACCAATTTGGAAGGGGTATAATCTCAAATCTGATATTGCTAATCCCCTCTTAAATCTAATGCGAAAAGAAAAGTCTTAGTTCAATTATCACGAGATACAAATTCGTTAAATCTTTTTTTAAGACGAAAGCGAATAATATTCCTACCCTTATAAATGGAAAATATGTACCGCTGTTCCAAAGTTCCGAAAAAGCCAACGCACAAGGGTCTTCGAGTCAAATTTCACTTCTCAATGGACACCAATTTTTGATATCCAAGAGAAGGAAACCTCTAAACTATCTTTCTGTGAGATTCAATTTTCGGCTATTGCTGACATACTAAAACATCTAAAGAATCACTTTGACAAATCGCCTGATAAAATTCCAAACTATTTTCTCAAAAAGTGCGCAGAATCTCTTGTTTCTCCTCTCCAGTACATATTTTCGTATTCCATAATGTCAGGTGCAATACCTGAGATTTGGAAAAAGGCGGTAATCATCCCCATTCCAAAGAAATCAAATTCTAACAACCCAAATGATTATCGGCCCATCTCCATTCTTTGTCCAACACTCAAAATTATGGAAAGAATAATTTACGACTCCCTCCTTATCCACTTCGAGAAACATAAGATTCTGCCTAGTTGTCAGCATGGCTTTCGCAAAAACCGTTCAGTTACTACACAGCTTTTGCAAACTTTCGAAGACTTCTCTCGGCCATTGAACAAAATCAATGGGTCGATGTAATTTACTTTGATTTTTCAAAGGCCTTTGATACTGTACCTCACATTAGACTCTTAGAAAAACTTGAATCTTTAGGTGTTACTGGTCAAATGTTAAACTGGATAAAATCTTACCTTTCAGATCGTTCCTTTAACGTAGTTGTTAATGGGGAATTACCACATAGCCCGACCATTTGCATATTAATATAGGAGAATATACGTTTACGGGAAAATCGAGCATCTTTTCAAAAATTTTGAGTGTTCTTGGTGTCACACCTGGTCAAAATCGGCCGAAATCATCTCTTTCGGGTGGTCTCACTGACATCAATGTAAAATGCCGTAGAAAAGAGTTCCGCGTAGGCAAATAGCAATTTGAATTTGCGCCAAACCATAATTGTATGGCAATGGGGTTAAAAGGGGCCGCTGAAAATTTTTAATGAGGGGGATTACTCGGCAGGGGCCTCCTCTAGAGATTGGTAAAAAAATTTGAGTGAGGCCTTATTAGAGTAAAAATTTTCACAGTCAACACTTTTCCCTATTAGAGGAGACTCTTTTCCTGATGCTGAACAGAGCCTCCTCTAATAGGGAAAAGTGTTGACTGTGAAAATTTTTACTCTAATAAGGCCCCACTCAATTTTTTTTACCAATCTCTAGAGGAGACCCCTGCCGAGTAATCCACCTCATTAAAAATTTTCAGCGGCCCCTTTTAACCCCTTTAGCATGCAATTATGTTTTGGCGCAAATTCAAATCGCCATTTGCCTACGCGGAACTCTTCTCTACGGCATTTTATTTATCAGATTTTCTCAATCCAGCAATTAAATTTATTTGCAATGTTAAAGAGGAGACTGTTAGCTACAAAATGAGTGGTAACTCATGTTTTTAGAAAGCCAATTAATAAAGAAAACTTTCAGGAGGATGAGTCAGTCTTTGCCTATGCATCGGTCCGTTTTTTGTGATTTTTCACTGAAATTTAAAATACCCGTTCTTGAGTTTCAATAAACATTATGTCGAGATCTTTTTTTATAATAAACGGCAAAGTCTTAGCTTCAATTTGAGCTATTGCTCATATATATTTGGCGCGAATTTCAAATTTTCAAAAGAAATCCACCAAAATAAAAAAGACACCCAGTATAAAGGATCACATAACAAACCATTCCACAAGAACCAATGATGAAAACAATTGATTTTAATCAGTGTTTGAAATTTAGAGCCATGGACCCAGAAACGGAAGAAAAAAGTCGTAGTGCCAAAATTAGTTTCTGATAGTTCTCAGTAACGACCCTCCTGCAAAATGACAACGTTCAACTTAAATCACTTCTGAATTCTCACTTGGCTATTTTCGCTCCTCCCTGCTACACAACTGATATTTCCCATATTTTCGTCGTATGTTTCACGTTGGCGATGTACGGATCCAGCTTCAAATTCTTCTTCTAAGATTTGTGATTTCTTTGAACAATGTCGGCATTTAATACAATTCGAATACGACTATTTCCATTCTGCAGCGCTGGAATAAAATTTGTTTCACCATATGAACTTAATGGCATTTTTAGATTCGATTTGATATGCGGGGAACGTGTAAATTTTATACATGCAAAATTAAAATGTTTAATAGTTAAATTCATTAAATTAATACAAATTTGTCAAATAATTGCCTAGAAATTAATATATTTACTCTTCATATGCGAAATTACAATTTATTACATTAATCATATTTAGGCAAATTTATCGGCTCTGTTTCCAAAATCTCAGTTCGGTGGTGTGTTAATTGGAACAATATGTTCTTTAGCTAATAAAAGACATAGTATATAGTGGCCTATTGTAATCACAGTTAAAGTTAAACATAAGCGAAGTGGATGGGACTGCTTGAAACGGAGCGTGATTTCCACAAATTGAAAATTATATTCACTTGAGTTATATATGGTTCATATCTGAAAAGTATTCTTTGACTTGTTCTGCGCAGCTGACATTTCATAATATTTTGAGTCATAAAAAATGCGGCATTTCAATTGAATTTTGGGGTCTTGGACATTTTGGACGGAATTCGCTATACATACAGTTTTAGAATGTAGAGTTATTGTTTTGGGGTATAGACTACTTTTAGCCAACATGGGCAAGACCCCGAAAATCTAATTCAAATTGGCGCACTGTTCAGATGGAGAAAACTATCAGACCCGAAATTCAAATTTTGAATTCGCGCCAAAACCGAAAAACGTGTTTTTAAGGCGTTGGCCATGGTAAGTGGTGTTTTTATGTTCCCAATCGATTTCCAAAGCAAAATTTGTGTTCCCGAGGTTTGTATGTGACACTATTGTATTAGGGATACAAAAAAAATAGTTGTGCAGAATTTAGAGGTGGATTAAATTGATCTTCGTCCCAAAAACAGAACCTGACGAAGTTTTGGAATGATTTGGTCCCTAGGTGGAGACCGCAAGGTGCAAGAGGAATTTAGACGGAAAAATATTTGCCTTGGCAATACCAAGGCATATTGCCTTGGTGTTATTGTGTGACTTCCTTTGTCCCTCTCTCCTTTATAGCGATTCCGAGACTGAGTCATCTTATTTTGAATGAAAGCTCTCTATTGTGAAATGCTTTTTGAATTTTTCATGAACGGTGTGTGTTGCAATGAGAAAAATTTCGAACGCCCTTTATGAATGAAATACTCAATTTCGTATTCGTGTTCAATTTTTATGCTTAAAGCTTTTACTTATTTTATCTCTCATGTTATCCGTGGTTCTAATATAACGCAGGATCAAATATCAGAATTGTTATTGTCCTATATATAATGTGCAGGTGGACTATGGAAGGGTGAGATCTCGAGATCTGGGGGACGGTGGAAAAAAGTGAAGACGGATTCGGATTCAGGGTGAAAAAGTATCGGGAAAAAAATTTATAAAATTCATGGGGGGGCTTATTTCGATTTCCAGGGGGTCGAACCTCCCCTCCGGGGGGGGGTCCGGGGCGGGGGGTCCGGGGCGGGGGGGTCCAAAACCAAAAACTCTCGGAATGCAAGAAAAAGTGATCCTAAGACGTTTTGAAGGTCAGATTCGGGATTTTTGACCCAAAAAGTGGCTTTATCCAGAAAAATCCATTTTTTGAAAATTTGACTCTTGAAGGCCGAAAAAGCTGAAAATTGCAGGAATGGGGTATTTCGATACGCTGAATCCGGAAATGGGTTCGGTTTTTGGATTTTTGACCCAAAAAGTGGCTTTTTCCCAAAAAAACCATTTTTTTTGACTTTTGAAGGCCGAAAAAGCTGAAAATTGCAGGAATGGGGTATTTCGATACGCTGAGTCCGAAAAATATGTTCAGATTCGGGATTTTTGACCCAAAAAGTGGCTTTTTCCAGAAAAATCCATTTTTTGAAAATTTGACTCTTGAAGGCCGAAAAAGCTGAAAATTGCAGGAATGGGGTATTTCGATACGCTGAATCCGGAAATGGGTTCGGTTTTTGGATTTTTGACCCAAAAAGTGGCTTTTTCCAGAAAAGTCCATTTTTTGAAAATTTGACTCTTGAAGGCCGAAAAAGCTGAAAATTGCAGGAATGGGGTATTTCGATACGCTGAATCCGGAAATGGAATCGGTTTTTGGATTTTTGACCCAAAAAGTGGCTTTTTCCAGAAAATCCCCTTTTTTGAAAATTTGACTATTGAAGGCCCAAAATGCTGAAAATTGCTATAAAGGGCTATTTCGATACGCTGAGTCCGAAAAATATGTTCAGATTCGGGATTTTTGACCCAAAAAGTGGCTTTTTCCGGAAAAATCCATTTTTTGAAAATTTGACTCTTGAAGGCCGAAAAAGCTGAAAATTACAGGAAATGTGTACTATATATTAACATTTCCTGATTTGTGACTGAAGTTGACAGAGCCCTGATTTGTGACTGAAGTTGACAGAGCCCTGATTTGAGATTGAAGTTGACAGAGCCCTGATTTGTGACTGAATTGACAGAGCCCTGATTTGAGATTGAAGTTGACAGAGACCGATTCGAGATTTAAGTTACCAAACCCATGATTCGAGATTTAAGTTACCAAATCCATGATTTGTGATTGAAGTTGACAGAGACCGATTCGAGATTTAAGTTACCAAACCCATGATTCGAGGTTTAAGTTACCAAATCCATGATTTGTGACTGAAGTTGACAGAGCCCCGATTCGAGACAGAACAACTGGCCAACCCTGGGGAGGACAACTGGCCAACCCGGGGGAGGACAACTGGCCAACCCTGGGAGGACAACTGGCCAACCCGGGGGAGGACAACTGGCCAACCCTGGGGTGGACAACTGACAAAAATATGATAACTAATACCAAACCACCAGAGATTCTAACGGAAAAAAACCGAAAGAATCCCGAAGAATCCTGAAGAATACCGAAGAATACTGAAAATTGAAAATGGAAAAACTGAAAAATCGAAAATTTGAAAAATGGAAAAATATGATAACTAATACCAAACACAAGAGAATGCGACGGGCGCGTCTTCGCCGCGCCCTTTCCACCTTACTAGTTCAATATAATTTTGTTCGAATGAATTTAATCACGCTTAAATCGGCGGCTTTGGCGCCATTGTGCCGAATTACTTCTGGAACATTCTAGAAGGGTGTGTTATAGCTCTATTGAAAGCCCAGAGTCTGCATTAATTTGAGCCATTATGCTACGTGTACGCAAAGAATGGATTCTGGACTGGGTTTTGTGTATTATTCTCTTCCCAGTCTCTAGTTTAATCACTGTCTCTTCTTTGTTTTGTGTATTTCAGTGCTCTCTACAAAATCCAGCAAGCAGCCCATTTCGTAAATCCAGTCCGATCAAATCGATTTGATTTTCTTTCTAGAATTGTTCTTCTTTGTTTAAACCCAAATGAAATAAAATGAATTTGTCTGCAGTGCAAAGAGCATTACAGCGCAGACATGAGAATGGGTTTGTGTATGCCTTTGTCTCTGTCGAAAAGACGTGTTTCATGTCTGCTTTACAACGCAGCCCATTCTGTAGAGACTACAACGCTATGGTAAAACATAGGCTAAGGAAAAGAAAAATACAAAACCCAGTCCAGAATCCATGCTTGCGTAGCCCGAGTGTAAGGGTTTATTCACTGTTTAATCCATGCTTGCGTACACGTAGTGTTACACATTCTTCAAGAATGTTCATTGAATTGAGAGCAAAGCCGCCGATTCAAATCTGATTAAATTCATTCGATCGTAATTGTATTGTTAGTTAATCTGTTTTAATTATTTCTGATGTTCGATTTCTGGATTTTCTTACGAAGTACCATTTTATGATAGAAAGTCACATTTTTGTTGTGTTCAATGCTAAAGATCTCAAAACTGGAGGTTATGGTTTTTATGTTTAACTGGTTACGAATTTGACATTAGTTTTCATTAAACTTTGTAGCTCCTTCAGAAGTTCTCGGTATGAATATTTGGAATTATGTCCAAGCACTTATTTTGATGTTTTATGTATAGAACAGAAGTATTTACAATTACAAGTGCGCACTCTGTTAGTAATAATTGTGTATATAAGCTTTACAGGTGTATTTTACTCTTTGAATTAAAAAAAAAACCTATTTGATTTGATATTAAACGTTTTACATATATATGATCGTATAACGTACGTTACCGCAATTCAGAAATCTCAGCAACGCCCGCGCAATTACGCAAAATTAGTGTATGGGCGAGTCTGATTTTATACGCTTCTATTGTCATATCGTTACAAGGCGCCAAAATAGCGTTTGAATATTGAATTATTGTTTGAGGCGTACAAAGGAGGTATGAAGGGGGTTTGAGTCAATATGATGAAACCCCTCCAAAGTAAATCGACCCCGCTGAATCCAAATCCGGGATCAGATTTGAACTTTGATCTTTGATTTTTGAACTTTTCCCTTTAAATTCGAGATTTTTCCATTTTTTAAGGGAAAAGTTCAAAAATCAAAGATCAAAGTTCAAATCTGATCCCGGATTTGGATTCAGCGGGGTCGATTTACTTTGGAGGGGTTTCATCATATTGACTCAAACCCCCTTCATACCTCCTTTGTACGCCTCTAACAATAATTCAATATTCAAACGCCATTTTGTCGCCTTGTAACGATATGACAATAGAAGCGTATAAAACCAGACTCGCCCATATATAAAACTGCCGATTCCGCTTCAAACAGCTCTTAGCTAACCGCTCGGTCTGTAAAAGGTGCCGTTATTCTCTACTCGCTATGCTCAGAGTCCATTCATCTGTCAGCTTGTCTCCTTTCTGTCTCTCTTACTCTAATCTCTGCTTCCCCATGTCTCTGCTCATCTAGCATCTCTGGTCCTGCAGTCTCGCGCCACATCACATTCATATTTTGTCGAAAGAGCATTTTCCAAGGTTTAATTTGCTTCTAATTTATCGCTTACGAAATAACCGTTACTTACCGTATCGTTTTTAAAATTTTGAATTCGAGGAAAAATAGCCAAAAAATCTAGTTGCCATCAATAGTTTCCATGTAAAGCGATGAAAAGTTGACGGAAATATGTCATTTCTCAAGAATTCAAAACTGTTGAAAACGAATAGGAAACAAGAGAAAAAGTTGACATAGGCTTAGTAATATCAGATTTATGACCAACACATTGAAAATTGCTCGAAAAAGGCAAAATAAAACAATTGTTGGTCACTAGTTGCCGCATTGTACTTTAGCTTCACTAACTGTACAGAACTTCACAATATTTCATTTGCAAGACAAATCTCTGTAATTTGCAAATGAAATGTTTGTTTTACAATAATTAGTTTGTCTACTTTGATTTATTTCCTTGCTTCATCCCTTCGTTGCTAGTTGCTTAATTTCCGCTGTCATTGTTTCACTGTTTTACTATCGCTTTCGCAATATCACAGGATGGGCTGACGTCACCTCTTCTGACAAGTGAGGGACAGAGTGACCCGCTGATAAGTCCGGAGTAAAAATGCAATATAAATTCCGATAAGCAACTCAATGGGTTTCATATGTCAATTTAGCAAAAGGAAGTCTGTTCTCTGGGAAACCAAGGATCTTTCAGGAAAATAGGTGCAAGAAAAGGAGGCAAATCCGCGAAAATGTGTTGCTTCAATCCAAGGAAAGGATCCCAGGATGGAGCCAAGAAAGAATATCAGGCTGCTACCTTCAAGGAAATGGTAATTTTTGCATACACCCTTAGAGAAAAAGAAATAGTGTGGGTTACAGAAAAACTTCTACATTAGAAGCCGCTTTCGATGGTGATTGAAAAATAGAGCCCGGGGTTTCAATTAGAGAATATACGATATTGTGACTTCGCAACATTGGGTTTCGCTATGTACTATAATTTCGAAAAAATCGTTTTTCTACAGTTTGCACTATTAATTCACATTGTGCTCTTATCTGATTTGCATTTTAGATGCGATACGCAGAACCACGTGACTGGTGGATGCTTTCAGGGGCGCTATCGGGAAGTATTCTAACGGGATTGACCTATTCCCTTCATTGTTATAATTACGGAGGGTTGAGCGATGCTCTAATGGTTGGTTTGATCGATTTTTAACAATAACAAATTTAACCTTCGATCAAAGACTAATTACATTGCTTGTCTATCTGCAGATATAAAACATGCTATCTGCTTGCAAAAAAAAATTGTTCTCGCAAACTTTTAAAATTTGCCAGTATCGAAAGTCATTGGTTTCAAAAATCATGTTTTCAGTGCAGAGAAAGGACATAATTATGTGTCATTTCAATCCACTCTAACCTATTTCGCAGGATGGAGGGGTGTCCCCTTTTTTTTCTGAGATCAGCTCTTACAGGGGCGCATGATAGCTTATTTGATAGGTCTCGGCGAGCTATGAACGAATCAATAAAACAATTTTTGTCACACATTCAAAAATGTGCATTTTTTGGCCAAAAAGTGTCATTTTTCCCACTTTTTACGGTACAAAGGCAACTTTTTTTTGTTCCCCCGCTACAGGGGTGCATGAGATGTCAAAATGCTCCCCTGGGCAAGCTAATAAGGAATCCGTAAATATCTCGGAGAGCAACAGGGAAAAATGTCAATTTTTGGCCCAAAAAGTGGCAAAAATGGCACTTTTTTACGGTACAAAGGCAACTTTTTACGTTCCCCCGCTACGGGGGTGCATGATAGCTCAAAATGCTCCCCTGAGAATTCTGAGTAGGGAATGTGTAAATATCTCGGAGAGCAACAGGGAAAAATGTCAATTTTTGGCCCAAAAATATGTCATTTTTTGCCAAAAATGACATTTTTCAAACAAAAGCACCTACGAGCTGACTTTTTGCATCCGGCGGTTTTCGATGATGCCTGACTCGAATCTGACGTCAGTTTTTGAGATTAGGTCTCACGAGGTCGTGTTATTCTCACGAGGTCAGATTCAAATTTTCTATAGAGAATTGTGCCAGTCTCGCGGCGAAGGCCGCGGGTTTTCCCTTCTTGTATCACTCTGTGTCGCAATGTCTGTTTGATTTGAATGTTCTATCCACAATGAACAATCGCATTCAATGGACAACCCCACTTTAGATAGAGAAAAAAAATAGAATCACACGTGCCATAACTTTCACAAGCTCTAAGCAAATGAACCCGGAATGGCTTGCTTCTAATCCCAGAGCCTACGGAAGCGGCTCCTGCGAATGTGTAGGACGGGAACATTCCATTGGGATTATAGAAAGAAGAAGTTTTAAAAAGTGGGCATTTGTTTCATACTTTTCTGCCATCATCGAACCTCACCTACTCTAGTGAAGTAAACTCCTTTGTATCTCAGATTAAGCTTAATGATCTTGGCTTCAAAATTACGTAAGAAAATGTCGCTAATCCGAAAGCCTAAACCTAAGCATAGGGTCTCTGTCCTGGGGTCTAACAAGGAACACTTACCTGGTGAAACGCTCACCTGTTGAAACGTGATGGATAGGAATGTAGCCCAGGTTGTGGGCATTGGTGAGCGTTTCACCAGGTGAGTGTTCCTTGTCAGCCTAGAATAGGAAAACAGAACATTCAAGTCGCACAGTCACTCGACAACAGTAGTTTAGTATTGTTTGATTTGATTTGACTAGCTGAGGTGTGGCGCCTACGGCACCACGAACCTTAGGCTGTTTACCCCTACTCTGCTTTACAGTCGGGCCTTCGGCCCTCAATTAGGGTTTACAGTCGGACCTTCAAAAAGCGTGACGGAAGGAGAAAATTGGGGTCTGGCCCCTCAAAAACTTGTAGTTTGTAGTCAAAAAGCGTGACGGACGGAGAAAATTGGGGTCTGGCCCCTCAAAAACTTGTAGTTGTAGTCAAAAAGCGTCACGGACGGAGAAAAATCTAAATTTTAGTCTAAATTTAGCTAAATTTCGACCTCAAATTCGGATTCCCCGCTTAAAGTTAGTCTAAAATAGGTACATTTTGGAAATAAGCACCCTAAGAATGCACTTCCAAATTTTGTGACGTACAGACATAAGCCGCGTATTATAAAAGATTCCATAGGACACCCGCGGCCTCCGCCGCGGACCACCCGCGGCTACGCCG
>JAKKPZ010000396.1:0-39183 GCA_022814885.1 Ditylenchus destructor
AAAATTGGAAGGATAAAGTTCTTAATCTTCTTAAAGTGCATACTTGGAAACAGTTAACTTTCTCAAGTCATTACGGTTTTGTCTGGCTCTGTTTATCTCATAAATCATCTAACCCTTCACTAAGCTTCCAGAAGTACAATAGAGGTTCATTCAAACCATTCTTTTCAGCTTTATTGTCCTTAGTCTTGTACAAGAAGCACCCTCTTATTCTTAAGGAGACTCACATTCTTACTGATACTCAAATTTCGTTGCCAAATCTTCGTGTAGATCCTGATAGATCTTATCCCATATCTCATATGCTCATATCTCCTATTTAGGCCTTTCCACATATCGTCTGCTCTAAATCCTTGACCTATGAGGCATAGTCTGCCAGGTTCTCCTGATATTCTGGATCTGGAGGACCCAATTTCCGCGCCAGATGCAATTTCCTAATATGGTAATGAGAAATGGGAAAGGCAAGGGTCGCAATCAAATTAAAATACGCCGTCTTTTATCTAGCCGTCTCTTCAGACAGGCAGTGGTGATTTTTCCGTCCCTCTTCTACGCGCTTTAATGCGAGTCGTAATACACAATAAAAGCCGGACAAAAAAGCTCACTCTCGTTCTAAAGAAAGCCAGCGTTCTCCGTCATTGCATATTTTGACGGGTAATAAATATATTTGCCTAAGAGAAAATGAGCCCGTGGACAAGGTGCCTGAAATCATAGTACCCCCAACATGAGAAATCGTTCGATTAATTCAAACACAGTGGAACCCACATTTAGGTTAAGTGTGGGTAGATGATTTAGCGGGTCACATTCAAAATCAGTCAACCATACAATTAATCAGGCACATTCAAACACATTTTAGTGATTCATACACCACATTAAAATTTACACTGAAATACACTTACTATAGTTGTGGAACCAACGGTTTTTTAGAACAGTTTTTTAAATTAAATTTGAGATTTTTCGAATTCAGACTTACAAATTTCTAATCGATGCGTCGAATATTTTTGAATTTTCGATAGCATACAAAAATTTTAACTTTCCAAATTTTTTATTAAATTCGAGAGATTTCGAATCGGAGCTTCGTCAAATTTACAAGTAACATTATAGTTGAACTTTTAGAAAAATAATTTTAAAAAATTTGGCCTATTTCCTAACGACGAAACTATTTCTTATCCTTAACATCGACCCACATTCATTTAAAGTAAATTTGTCATACATCCGGCTGATTGAACTCATTTATAGCTGCGTATACTACTAAATATACTTTTTTTCACTTATCTAAAAATATCATATTTCTATTTTTTAACAATTACTACTAAACTTTCTTTACCATGAACTTGCTTCTCAATTATACGCTGAATGGCCTTCGGATTTCGGTTTATTATTATGTCGGCCCCTTGCAATTCCTGGACAATTTGTGGTGTTGGCTTCTTTGTATAAAAATTCGTCCAAAACTGGAAAACAAATTCTTCTTGCGCAAACGTCCAGCGATCCGATGCGCTCGGTTTTTTCTGCTGGCTTTTCCCGCCGTTCCATTTGCTTGTTGTGCCACTTGCGCTTGCCTGAGGCGATGCGGTCAGAAGTTCCAAATTTGTCCTCTGACGACTGTATTGACCTCCACCGAGAGAAGTTCCAATGTTGAAAGCTCTCGATTTTGGCTCATTGGCCGCCGGCTGGTATTGTTGGCGCATCTGTGCTTCCATGCAATACTCAGATCCTTCATCACTTCCTTCCTCTTCGTCTCCCCCAAATTCTGAGCCGTAACGCATTTCTTCTTTGAATCTAGAGAAGAGAATATTTTTGAAATCCAAAAAATGACCCTTCAAATTTCCGAGGATATATTTCAAACTCCTTTGTTGAGCCGCTCAGAATTATGACGACGAAAGATTGACAAGTGTAAGTGGACCGTGATAAACGACATACGAATGCAACACTGAGCAAAAAGTGCAACAAAATGGCTAAAAAGTACGCTCGAAAATACAAATGAAGACTGAAAAGAACAAAACTGATGGACTAACAGTAACACACGAAATACGACACTTCTCCGAGCTCAAACAAAAAGCCCTTACGCGTGCGCCACATATTATAAAACGTAGACAGTTGAAATCTTAAAGTGCGATGGGATAATGGTGCAAAATGTGTATTATGGCAATTGTCAGTAGAGACAAATGTAGAACTTGTTGATTCGGTGCACCAGTAATTTCCTTGTATAATGGGAATATTTTGATCTTGAATGCGACTTCTAACTCCAGCATCGATTGTTGTACCATGACAACGTCGGAGGACTCAGAATATGTCTAAATCCGTGTCCGAATATGTCTAAATCCCTGACCCTAGGTGTATGTACCTACCCCCTAAATCGACCCCGGGGAGTCCAAATCCGAGTTTAGAATTTGCCTGGTCCTACCACGAAAGTCTGGGAAATGCCATTTTTGGCCCAGAAATGATCTTTTTCGACGCCATACAAAAAACGTTGTAGATTCGTGGTCAGCGTACCGAGAAACTCTTAAAAACACTGAAGTCTATAAATTTGATTTTTTGGGAATTTTCGAGCATAGGCGGGATCATATGATATTCGAAAAAAATCGGTATTTTGAAAATGTGAAAAATTTTCTGCAATAAGTGTTTTTGAGCTAATTCGAAATGGGCTGATTCCGAATCGCCAAATAGTTTTTACGTAACGTTTCAAAAATTGCCATTTTTCGGCTATAGAAAATTTCTTATAGAAAATACAAAACTTTCTGAAAATTTCACCCATAAAGTGTGATAGACCAAGCCCTAAACTTGCCTTTTTGTCAAAAATGACTAACTTCTTGGCGATTTATTTTTGTACGGAAGTCTGTCCGGACACTTTTTGAGCCCCTGTGCAAGGGTGGACGAGCGGACCGGACCGGTCCGGTCCGGACCGGACCGGACCGACCCCTGAGCCGGTCCGGACCGGACCGACCCCCCCGGTCCGGTCCGTTTTCGGACCGGACCGGGCACGACGAAAAATTTTTTAAAAGGTGCCTAATTTGGTGCAAATTTTTGAGAAATTTTCGAAAAAAATTATCGAAATTATATATTAAACATTACCTCAGCACTGAAAATTTTCATCTCCAACCCCACATATTAAAAACTTTTTCTTTGATCTTTACATTGTGTCTTAGAGATTTTTAAAATTTTTTCGCCTGCGGCGCGATTTTATCCTTCAGTTTTTGCTGTAATTTTAGATAGCGGCGCAATTTTAGATGCAAATTTCAAGCATAACTTATAAACAATATTGATTTCATAGACACCGTTTATACTAGTACTAATCATTCCGCCGCAGGCGAAAATTAAAAATAAATATGCTGTTTGCCAAATTTTTTGCGAAAATTTTTGAAAAATTTTGTGAGGTTGGAGAAAATTTCCTTTGAAAATTTTCAATGTTGAGGCAAAATATTCAAAATTTTTCGCTCGGCCGCGCCCTATCGAGCACGTCCGAGTGCATTCTTGAAGGCGCAGATAAAATTAGCCAATTTTGGTTACTCGAACTTTTCCGACAGAATTTGCCCCGGTTATAAAATTTTATGATAATTTTTTTTCTGAAAGTAGAGGGAATTTTGACACAGCAAGTCAAATTTTTTCAAAAATGTTCTACCTTAAAATTTTTGTGACATATTACACCTATTGAATATTTGAGACTTCTGAATATTTGAGGCATTTACACTTTACGCTAATTTTGAAAAATTATCACAATTTCACCAGAAAATGTGACTTTTTATGACAAGTTGGCAAAAATTCAAGAAACATCTAAAGTTCTACAACTTGCAAATTAAGACTAAGACTGCAAAAATGTTCTAATTAAGCTTAAAATGCCGAAAACTAATAAAAACTACAATTTTTAAGAAATTTGACCTCGGAAAATTTTTTCAGATTTTTTGAGTCAGTCCGGTCCGGGTTTTCAGTCCAGTCCGGTTTTTCAGTCAGTCCGGTCCGGTCCGCGGTCCGGACCGGACCGGACCGACCCCTTGCCTGGTCCGGACCGGACCGGGCACGAGGTCGGTCCGGTCCGGTCCGGACCGGGTAAAAAGTCGGTCCGCGTCCACCCTTGCCCCTGTGCAAAGATGTGGTACGTTAATTAGAGTTGAAATCGCGACCGATTAAAGCGGGAGTGCACACAAAGGTAAAAAGCAATTAAATAAAAGCAATAGCATTCAATGGACATAAAGCAGGTAAAAGTAAAACATAAAAAGCTAAACATCTGAGCGACTTCTAATCGTTTTAATGCGAAATCAAAATACTTTATCTTAGTCTGAATAGAAACATTTTCTGTTGTTTTGATATTTAATTAAGACAAACTCCTCTGTTTTTCAGGTATATCAAAATATTTCGCAATTTTTGACAAATTAATCGCTTAAATTTGAATAGATCATATGACAACCAACCTGGGATTCTGTCCTGCACATTCCAATATAGCTGTACGAGTGTCCTCGTCATCTGGGTCAAGAATGAATGCGAGATCGAGACAGGTGCATGCTTCGTAATGATGGCCGAGTTTAAAAGCACACAGGGCAAGGCTATAAATATTTTACTTTTCAGAATATTGAGTGGCAGTTTTATGCTAATTAATAATTTAGATCTAATAACCATAGAGCAGATTTGCCACTATGGTGATAAATCTGCTCTTTAAAACTTATGTTTCCCTAAATTAGTTTTAGAAATAATAGAACCATTTTACATATTTTCATTTTATTTGTGTGTGCTTGGAATGTGCAAAGGTAACCCAAATCAAAATGAATAATTTCCGAGTTGAGATAAACCTTCTTAAACTTACTCGCGATGGAAGACTGGATTGCCAGGAATAGTCCTAATCTGTTGCTTCATAAAATCATATTTCTGAGTCCACTCTTTCTCATAGGCCATTATTGGAGTACGGAATAGAAATACTTTTGAAGAAGATATTTCAATATGAACCTAGATTTTTATGTAGCAGTACAGCCCAAGTTATCAACATAAAAGGTTCCCCTTTTCGGAACTACACTATGTTGCCATTTTCGGAATTTTTGGGTATTAAAACTCACTTAGCATGTTGTAAAACTTTTCGGTAAAATTTTTGCTATTTTAATGGTTCTCAAATTTTGAAATAGTGGAGGTCCGGGCATCTAGGTTCACAACTTGAGCAGTACTACTAAATAACAAAATATCAAAATAATACTTGCGTTCTATATCCACTCTCAAATAATTGTGGTTGAGTGTTTTGTATTGCTGAGTTGGTCCGTTATAAATATTTATGTTCCGATTATGTACGCCTTTTAACGGCCGCAGACCGTTTTTTCCTTCGCAGTTTTCCTCTCTCCCTTTCGCCTCCGTTTGAACGTTATCGCGAAGGATTTTATTGTGCCGCCCGATTTTGCCCTATCAATATATCGAAACGATAGCGGTCCATTTACTCTGTGCTTTTCGTACCTCTGACCTTTTGCTTCCATTTGACCCGTTATCGCGAATGATTTGCTATTGTGTCCCATTTGGCTCTATTTGACTTGCCGTTCAATTCCCGACGATATTATGATCTTTGATATTTTGGTCTTTACTTGGTCCCGCAAGAGACATATATTCTGAACTATATTCTTCTAAACTATATTCCGGCGAACGAAGTAATTAACAAGAACAAATGCATGTGGCTGCCAATGACCGATTTCTTTTCGACACCTGTTAAACTTTAAAGTCAGGTGTCAAAGGACATCGGACAGTTCACGGTCCTTGACTATTGATTATTTTATTTTATATAGAATATTCATTGACTGCTATATTGTCAATATTTGAAGAACATCACAAAATTTCTAGTCCATTTTAAATGAACATTGTGAAATTTCCGTTTTGAAATTTTCCTGGTTATGAATGTACGCTTATGAATGAGCCTCACAACGATAGTTTAATATATATTTTTAATTTTTGCATAATACATCTTTGAATCTCTATAGCATTGCTCGTATTCATGTAGGGGCAATGGAGTGCCGATTGACCGCCGAAATCGTTTTTGATTGTGCATAGAAGATCATTTACGAACAACCGATGAGGCAAACCGCAGACACTTTGTTGCACAATAAATTTGGGAAAATTTGATTTTAAGTAAATTTCGGATAATTTTAAGTAAATTATGGGCGAGGACTCTCATTTATGAGGTCAAATTTGGAGTGTCCACCCACTGATACCCGACTGAGGGCCGCTGGCCCGACTGTAATGGGCGCTGGGGGTCACACTATAAGGCTTCGTCCGCCCTCGCGGCGCGAAGCGCCATGAGGGCGGGCGAAGCCAACTGAGGGCCGCTAATCTTAATCTACTAATCCTAAGCCTATATTCCGGCGAACGAAGAAATTAACAAGAACAAAATGGCTGCCAATGACCGATTTCTTTTCGACACCTGTTAAACTTTAAAGTCAGGTGTCAAAGGCTATTGGACAGTTTGCGGTCCTTGACTATTGATTATTTTATTTTCTATTCATTCACTGCTATTATCATTGGGTATTGTTTAAATTCCGGGACTAAAACCCAAAAGGATCAATGATATACGTTTGATTACTTGCAAAATCTTGTGTAAACCATATTCGTGTCACTAAGTTGCCGTTTGGTGTCAACCGATTTTATTTTTGCCATTTTCGCGAGAACTTTAAATTTGTGATCAATTTTCATCTTTAGACACCGTTATTTTACACTTTGCAAAAAGGTTCCTTCAGCATATGCTTGATGTTTGCTTCTGTTTTTATTGATAGTACTTTTATGGATAATATTTTTTATTTTTGCATATTACACGTAATCCTTCTATTCCAATTTATCCTTCTATTATATTCTGTTTCATACGTTTTTGGCTAAATGTTTTTGTTGGATATTTTTGTAAGTCGGGACCAAAATAAATTTTTTATAGCCTAATATTGCTTTGGGTCGACTTTTCTTAGGAAACCATAATGGAAATAAGATTTCCTAAGTTAAGTGCATTCAAAAAGCAATATTTGCCCATAAAACATAATTTTGAGATAGGGTATTATTGGGACACGACTTACAAAAATATCAAATACATTTGAGCCTTGTTATCAGTCCCACTTGCTACAAAATTTATAATGTTTGTTAAATAAATACGATGAATGATTTCGGTATACCATAAGCTCTCTAATTTTGACACCGCACTAATTTTTCTCGCTTCTAATTCTGACCTCCCGAGAGTTCGATTGAACAATTATATCCCCGGGGTCAAAATTAGAGAGTTTACGGTAAATTGCAAATTTATTTTGATCAATATGTGTGCCACCGAAAAGTTGGCATTCCTAAACTTTGTTCACATTTGGTGAAAGAGATCAATTATGGCCTCTTTTTCTCTGCCTGTCTGCATTCTCTTCTGACCGATCCTATCGTGTTTCTCTCGATGGCTCTGTGCTTGAAATAACGACGAGGCAGTGGGAAATAATCGAGCAAAGACTGATTTCCTCTGTACTCACCTTCAACATATTCTTTTTGGGATGTATTTTATGATTGACGATAGAGCTTAGCACCTGTTTTGGATTTGGCCCAAAAATAAAAAGTCAAAGGAAAGTAACAAAGAAAATATATTAAATCGGTTTCTGGAAATCGAAAAATAAAAAAACTAACGCTAACACTAAAATTTCTGAAGTAGTTCTGAAATATTTTAGGTTGAAATTCCATTTTCTACAAATTTGCTATATTCAACAATTTACGTTAAATGGATTTGGATATTTCTCATCAAATTACCATTTCAACAATTTTTCACGTATTTTATATTTTATGCAAAATTTATTTGTCAGTTCTCAAAATATGCCATAAGTGGAATGTCGCTCCAAAATCGAATAATATCTGTAAGTTGATATTTCAACTAACAATGCAAGGTGCTGATAGACCTTAGATCCTGTATGTATATCTATCCGGAGATACGGCTTCCGGAAATCCGGAAAATCCATGATGGGGGTGGCATACGCATATCTATATATATGCGCCATGGATGATTTTTAAAGATGCGCCATCAAAGATGATTTTTATGTGTATAGTGAACATGACTTTTTTATTATATATATTCACATCAAAAATATAAAAACACACAAAATATGGCGACAATAATTATTAACTGCGTCGACGGATTTGGAAATTGGACTTAGAGTGCAAAATTTCAGATGAGAAATGACACATTGTGAGTTCGAACTTAATGTTAGATGTTAAACATGCGGCGGAATGGCCGAGTAGTTAAGGCGACGCGCTGCTAACGCGTTTCGGTTTCCGAGCGCAGGTGCAAATCCTGCTTCCGTCGAACAATTTTTTGTCTTATTTAGTTTAAAGAATTCTATAGGATCATTAGTTTTTGGACTCAATCGGAACTGATTTTTCCTGGATACTAGCAATGTCACTGGAAAGTAATAATTTTCCCATGCAATATGGCTTCCTCTGTCTCTGCCTGCCTGCATTCTCTCTTCAATCTCTTCTCACAACTTTTGTTTGTAATTTCCCTTCCTTGGTCTGTGCTTGCCACCACAAACAAGCTACGCCAAGACAGTGGGAAATAAACGATTCATATGTATGAATATATTCATAATTTGAACATGCGGCGGAATGGCCGAGTAGTTAAGGCGACGCGCTGCTAACGCGTTTCGGTTTCCGAGCGCAGGTGCAAATCCTGCTTCCGTCGAACAATTTTTTTTGTTTTTTATTTCCATGAAATCTCAAGAATTATTAATTTTTGAACTCAATCGGAATTGATTTTTCCGGGAACTGAGGACAGACATCGAAAAGAAATAGTTTTCCCATGCAATATGGCTTCCTCTGTCTCTGCCTGTCTGCTTTCCCTCTTCATTCTCTTCTGCACCAACATTTCCTCTGGTTTCCCTCTGCAGATCTGCGCTCGCTCCCCACAACCGAGCAACAACGAGGCAGTAAGAAATAACCGGCCAGACACATATCTTCTCTGCGCTCTGCCTTCACCAGCAGTCTTTTCAGTGCGCCGCACACTAGCTCTGAATTGACCAACAAACAACACAAAGCGCTGTCCTCAGCCAACGTCTTCGGTTTAATTACCCAAGTTTGAGGTACTTAAATGTTTCTGCCCAACATTCTTGCGGTGGATGACTAATTTTGGAAAGTGCTGTCTCGAAGAGGTGGCACAGGTATATTGGTGGAATATGGTAACTCTGGCATATATTGATCTTATATGTTGATGATAGAAGAGACATTATGATGGTGACAAGTAAGAACCAAGGTCTGTAAAAGGTATCGTTGATTTTGATTTGCGAAAAATACGGTATATGCAAAAGCTACTTAACAAATTTTTAAATGATCAATACATGGAATTTTCCGTCATTGTCTCTGTGTTTTAGATAAATCCACATAGTCCGAGGTTTCAAATGAGCTCCATAGCTTGTTGGTTAAAAAATATAAATTTCAAATGGTAAACAAAGCGCCGAAAATTTGGAGAATTTTTCAATTTACAAAGACTCCACAGTATTCCAGCTAGCTATCTTTCGAGAAATAATTAGTTTTCTCGTCGTGGTATTCTCACAAGGTCTCACAAAAGATCCCGGCATTTATAGGGGTGTTTATTTTCAACCGAGAATTTTCGGGAATGCTGAATCCGAATCAGAGGTCAGAAATTCGGTATTCAATTTCACGACGTCATGATATTTTCATGAGGTCTCTTGACGCGAGACTTTTCTAACGAGGTCATAGTATTCTTACAAGGTCTCACATGAGGTCATCCAAATCTGAGGTCGATCGACCGAATCATCAGATTCGGTATTCATTTTCATGAGACCGTGATATTCTCATGAGCTCTGTTGACGTGACGCGTTACTAGTAACATTTTATTTCCGGAATAACGGTGCAAAACAATCAGTAAACGAACAAAACCTAAAATTCACATTTCCTAAACCCAAGACTTTGTTTTATGTTTCATTCGCTTTCCTCTCGCAATTCTTCGGCTATGTGCGCATTTCCCAAGTCGATTGCACTATTGCACATTTCGTAGGCGGCCATCATCATTTCGTGAGTGATATTGGATTCCTTCAGGATCGATTGAATTTCGACGAATCGATGCACAATTTGGGCCATCGTTGGTTTGATGTTTGATATATTGGGTTTTTATATTTGGATTTGAGTCTTCTGATGAATAAAGAAAATGGAGCAGAATATGAAGTGCAATAGATTTGATATTTTGGTTTTCAAAAATCGTAAACATTTTTCAAAACAGAAAAATTTCAAATCGTATTTAAAATTTTTACACAAATCAATAATGTTTCTGTTTTCTGTCTCAGATTTCGGGGTATTATTTTCTCACACACCATTTTAATATAATACGAGTATCATTTTATTTAATCATAATATATGCACGTCACAAATTTATCTTTTGTGACAATTAAATGGATATTTTTATCATTTTTGTCTTCAAGACAGGCATTTGCATACGCGACCATTGATCATTCATTTGTTCATGAACATTGGACCCATAAGCCGTTGTAGCTGAAAATGGTTCATTAATAAAGCGAGAGGTTAAATGGTCACCATAAACCATTTGAATAGCGATTTATTGTTACTTATTTATCATATCATTATATGTCCTTTTCCGGTGAAATGTTTATTTATGTTTGAGCGAATACATTGAAATTTATTTTCTTAAACGCAATACAATGGACAGACAAAATGGAAAATCGAACGGAACAGAGTGCAAATGGAATACAGTCCACCCTCGTTTATCGAAAAATTTGTTTACCAAATTTGTATATCGGTAAAAATTTGCTCAGAAACATAAAATTGTGCCTTTTCTTATTTTTTCCAGAGAAAAATTTGAGAATTTTTCCAAAATTTCATATATCATAATATAATCATAAATATCCCATATAGTAGTTATATAGAATATTCCATATTCAATTTTATTAGCTTTTGCTTGGTCCCTCCAAGAAAATACGAAATTTCGATGCACCAACGAATGTAATTTTTAAAACTTTTTAAAAACTAGTCACCGTCATCATAGTAGAGGTATATCACGTAGTGATAGGTCAGTACAAAATCAAGCACCATAAAAGGGCACAACGCCAGCAAGTCGTCCGTTGGATCATCTTCTGACTGATTACGGATTCTAACTGTCAAATACACAATACAAAACCAGGTAACTAGCATCGGCGAAAAAGTAAGGCAAGATAGAAAGGGTAGGCGGCACGCGTCTCGTCGTCGTTGTCGCTTTTGTCTTTCGGCATCCCTTCGATATATTTTTTCGGCAATTTCATTTTCGTCAATGATGCGCTGAGCAAAGGCTTGATTTTCCTCAAAGCAAATGCGCTGAAAAGATTTGGTGTAGCAGAAAAAAGCTCTAGAACATATAAAAATGACTACCGTATTTCCTCCAATAACGGCCCTCTCCCAATAAGTGTCCCCTGCCAATAAATATTATCGAAAAAGTAAGGCACCATAGAAACAGTCGGCAGCGCTCTTGTCGTTGTTCTTGCCTTTCGGCCTTCATTCTGAGTGTATTTTCGGCAATGACGCGCTGGGCAAAGTCTTGACTTTCCTCAAAGCAAATGCGCTGAAAAGATTTGGTGTTTCAGAAAAAGGTATAGAACGTGTAAAAAATGACTACCGTATTTCCTCCAATAAAAGCCCTCTCCCAATAAGTGTCCCCTACCAATAAAGCCCCTTTCCAATAAGGGAGTGGGGCTTTATTGGACCTCCCTAGAGGGACATTGAAAAATAAGGGCCCCGGGCCCTATTGGAGGAAATACGGTAACAACAACTCATCTTTGGATATGTTAAGCCTCACAATCGCGCAATATTTGATGCGTGATGAAACATTTTCAAATTTGTTTTTAATTGGGTTTTCTGGGAACATACTAACAAGGAAACCTCACTTGGGCTCACACCGATCTGGGAAAACTGACTGGATAGGATTGTAGTACTCGATGAGAGGAATTGAACGGTACCAAACTTTTTTCCTACTGCGACCGAAAATCAAAAGGTCACAAATACCTGAAAATGGCCATTTTTGATTTGCATCAATGCAATAGCGCTGAAAAGATTTGGTGTTTCAGAAAAAAGTTTTAGAACATATACAAATGACAACATTATTTCCTCCAATATTTTTTTATTATTTTAAGCAAATTTAGAATCCGGAGCGTAGATTTTGCGCTAATATTAACGACTAGCTGCGGCGGCGGAGCCGCCGCAGCTAGCTATATATAGCTTATAATATTAAACATCATGTTCTTATGCATTTTTCTTCGCCATAAGTAATGCACTTGCTCAAAATAAAAAGCATAAAATACCATGCTTAAAAAATGGTATGAACCACGCCATGAACATGGTTAGTTTCAACCAAAACCAAGGCATGCTTAAATTCACATGCTTACATTACCATGTTTACATTCACATGCTTACAAAATCATGCTTACAATAGCAAAAGCTTGCGAGTTCGGCTTGCGAGTTCGGCCTTTGCATTCTTACATAAAAATTTTTTTCTTTTGGCATAAAAAATTTAAAAAATGGCCATTAAAAAATGTAAAAAGCAAAGATGTCCGCCATTGCCTTAAAAATTTTATAAAAATAGAATTGGAATTTTTCCACCTTTAAAAAGCCTTGAAAATCGAAAAATACATTTTGGCGCGAATTCAAATATTCAAAAAATAAAGTCGCATTTTTCCCCCTCCCATAATTTCATGAGGATCATTTAAAAAAAGATCATGGAAAAATACCCATTGGATATATATATAGACATAAGCCAAATACTTAAAAGAAGGGATAACAAACAACAGCGGCTTTCTTCAAAGGCGGCATTGAAGAGTTTAAATGAAAAAGGCTGTCCCAATAAGAGCCTCCTACCAATAAGATCCCCTTTCAATAAGGGCCCCCTGCCAATAAAGCCCCTTTCCAGTAAGAGAGACGGGGTTTATTAGACCTCCCTAGATGGATATTGAAAAATAAGGGCCCCGGGCCCTTATACGATAACAACAATTCATCTTTTGTTAAGTTAAGCCTCACAATCGAGCTATTGAGAATTTAATCTTACCTGATCAACAGTGCGTTCAGGAACGGAGCGTGGATGAGGAATGTAACTTTGATAATCGACGCAGAAAAATGCCCAAGATTTGTTCACGTAAACGCAAAATTTTCGAATATCGTACGGCCGTAGAAATTTGAACACATCGATTTTTGTGTCACAGCCGAGCGGTGACCAAACATCACTTTTTCGAACCAAAGGACCGACTTCGGAATCCAGAGAATGCTGCGGAAAATGTTCCATTTTTGACATTCCATTCATTTCACGTCAAATAGTTTGTTGAGGTATTGATTTTTGATACATTCACGGTACTGAATAACTCGAGAGTCTCGAGTTGAGAACAGCTGAGGAAAATGTTAAAGGGACGCCATTGCTTCGTGCCAACTATGCAAAATTGGCGGCAATTTGAATGACTTTAAATGAAGTAGTCTTTCCCAGCGCAGTTTTTTGAGGTATTGACAGACATCGAAAAGAAATAGTTTTCCCATGCAATATGGCTTCCTCTGTCTCTGCCTGTCTGCTTTCCCTCTTCATTCTCTTCTGCACCAACATTTCCTCTGGTTTCCCTCTGCAGATCTGCGCTCGCTCCCCACAACCGAGCAACAACGAGGCAGTAAGAAATAACCGGCCAGACACATATCTTCTCTGCGCTCTGCCTTCACCAGCAGTCTTTTCAGTGCGCCGCACACTAGCTCTGAATTGACCAACAAACAACACAAAGCGCTGTCCTCAGCCAACGTCTTCGGTTTAATTACCCAAGTTTGAGGTACTTAAATGTTTCTGCCCAACATTCTTGCGGTGGATGACTAATTTTGGAAAGTGCTGTCTCGAAGAGGTGGCACGGGTATTGGTGGTGGTGACAACGTGGGAGCCTAGCTTAACTGATAAATCCGAAGACACAAAATGACGCTTCCGATAAAAAAAGGAAAAGTATTCTCAAAAAAACGATATCGGTCCAGATCTTAGGAAGACCTAAGGGTAACCGGTCATTTCGCGGTTATCAGACGTTTTGGCGTGGGACATTTTGGCCTTAGGCTTTAGGCTCAGCCTTAGGCTTAGAATTAAGCTCAATCTTAAAAATGGTCGCATAAGCGATCGGTCAGTTTGCACTCTATGAATGTGTGCAAACTGACCCTTAGACATCGAATTCAGACTCAGCATAGTCAGATATCACTTAAAAGTGCTTTTCCAGCCTTGAAATACCTAATTTTAAGATTGACGCCAAAACGTCCCACGCCAAAACGTCCCACGCCAAAACGTCCCACGCCAAAACGTCCCACGCCAAAACGTCCCACGCCAAAATGTCCCACGCCAAAAAGTCGACGCCAAAATGTCCGTGTACCCATTTCGCGCCCCAGTGGCGGTTTTTGCATTCTGGAAGGTTGGGTAATGGCTAAAATCAAAGCTAAGACTCTGGGCTTTTTGTCTCAAATTTTGAGAAATCGAAAACTTGAGACAAAAATAATTAAATTTCGAGAATAGAGACGCGGCAAATAATATACCGATTTATAGCTCAGAGTCTTAGCTTTGATTTCAGCCATTACCCAACCTTCCAGAATGCAAAAATCGTCTCGAAGAGATGGCACGGATATGTTGGTGGCAGTTGGGATGTAATCTTTCTGATCATGTGATCTAAGATCTGTTATCTCAATCCATTTGTGGAAAGACAATAAGTTTTTTACTCGGAAAATTAATTGGACCTTAGAAATCGTACCTAATGACTGGTGTTCACTTCTCACGAGCATACGCAGACGGAAAATTAATTAAAATGGACAATTTTTACTAAGAATATTGTATGATGCCCTGTTAATGGCCCTATTTGGCCATAATCATTTTTATATGTTTCAAATGTGTAAGATTATTAAATGAGGCCTTATACTTTATGAAAGGTCTTATTATTGGCCGTGTCAAACCATTAATTATATATGACGTAAATGATTTTATGCGTTAGCTGTGTGATTGCATAGGAATAATGTTCACGGTATTGATGGTTTGATCAAGCCCGTATCTGGGGTAGAGGGACTGCTACCCCAAGCTATAAGGAAAATTGGACAACATCGCTAGGGGTGTTGTCCAAATTGGAATGATACTTTTTCTTCGATGTCAAATTTGCGAAATTTTTAAACAACTTTCAGCAAATTATATTTTGCAATTATCTCGATCCTCCTCGCCAGCTCTCACAATAGCGAAAATTTGATGAAATATTGCATCAGGAATACAATTTCATCACACATCTCACTCACTTTTGTGGAAAGTTTTTACTTCTGTGATACAAAAAATTAAATTCAGAGAAATTCTACTGCAGTGTGTAATGCTTACACGTATTTTAAAATATTGTTTGAATTTGCGGCCAAATGCTATACTGTTTATTTATCGGTAACAATTATGGAAAATACTACTTCAAAATATTCATTCAAAATTGTATTGGAGAGTTGTATTTTTGTGAATCTTTAAATTTATTAATCACATCTTATATTCAGATCGGAGATGATGCTGTCGGCAAATCCTGCCTCGTGCACAGATTCACGCAGGTTGCTTACTCTTTTATAAATAACATTTCAAACAATCTCTTCGAGATAAGACGAAAATCGAACTGAATTTGGTTTTGTTCTCCAAATAATTTCTTATATTAAGATCCTATAAACAAACTGTGAAACGAAAGGATTAGGTCTTAAAAATAGACCAAACTTGGACAGAAATAGGCTAACTTGTAAATCACTTATCAATCACTATTGAGAGGCTAGCTTTACTTGAACACCGTCCACACTTATACATCATGCTTTCCCCAAACCGCTCCCTAGCGGCACACTTGGAGCCGGCTTTACGAACAAAATCGTGAAAGTTGACGATGACACGATTAATCTTCAAATATGGGTTGGTTTTATTTTTCAATTTGACCGGATCAAAAGTAGCGGTCAAAATTTGAACTGCAGTAAATGTTCTGCAGGTGTTCAATATAAAATGTAAGATTTCGTGTCATAACATTTTTCCGAATTTTTCGGAAAAATCAATTTTTAGTCAATTTTTTGACCCTTGTGTTGTGAAAGTCACATGAAAACATCGTATGGCGCGAATTTTAAAAATGATTAAAAAAATGGTTTATTGATCGGTGTTGGTGTATGTCCAAAAGCGGGATTTTATTGCTTTTTATTATTGGAATAGAAAGCGCAATCAGCATGTCTTTAAAAGGATTATTCGCCTAAAAATCTAAATGGTTTGGAGAAAGTTTAGATACCCATGATGAAATAGCGGAAATAACGCTCTAAAATTATTTTAGGTTACTCCGGGGCCAAGAAACGTCTACAGCTCAGCACACGCCGTTGTACTTTTATACGACATTACACTCCAATCCAGTTTCGATAGCTTGCCAGAATTATTGGCCGAAATCGAGCAATACGCAGATGGAAAAGCTTTCAAAGTGCTAGTGGGTTGGTAGTTCGAAACTATATTCTATTTGAAAGATAGATTATTTTTACAGGGACCAAAGTCGATAAAGAAGACGAAAGAACGATTCCGAAGAGCGTTGGACAAAACTTCGCTGATTCCAATGATTTTGGTTGCTTCGTGGAAGTATCAGCGCTGGATGGAATCACCGCTTTATACCTGTTAAGCCAACATTTGGCAAAAAATTTTTTCCAGAAACTTTTTTATGATGACTGGACTTCTTGTAGTGGTTGGAAACCTTTCCCGTAGTAGTATGCAGAATCGCTGAACCTTCATTGCGTGTAACTTTTTGTACTGTCTGGCAGTTTTATTACTGCTTCTTTTGAAAGCTTCTTACCCATTCGGGTCAATACCCCCGAAAGGGGAATTGGAGGACAATTGGATTGAGAGAGTGCCTGGCATTAAGAGTGCTTAGCAGTAATTCCAAAAGTGGTCGTGACAGTGGTCGTGGTGCCACAACCAGGTTCTTAAAGGGCAGTGCCAGCCAGGGCCGATTGATAGTAACAGTTTTTCATATAAAGCCGGTAACAGTTTTTCATATAGGGTATAACTTATATTAGTAAGTAGGTAGTACTCACCGAGTTCTACAATATTCACTTTGGTTGCCTGTCTGAGATTAATAAATAATGTTTATTTGCTTGTTTGAAAGTACAGTTTTTTTATACAGGGATGTTTTCCAGGGAGCGGTGGGAGAGTGGATTTTTGGCGCCATAGCCAATATTTCTTTTTTTATATTAGAAACTAGACAAAAATCGAAGGTAGTAATCGTAGTTTTGACACTAGAATATGAAATCATCATCAAAGTCAATTCATTGAGAATCCTGCACAAAATACTGCAAAAAGAAAATTTTAGAAATCATATATAGATTAGTTCATTGGCCCTCAAGACGTCACTGTGTGGCTATAACATTGGAACCGGAAGCTCTTTGTCGGGCACGTAGACCAAGTCTGCCTTGACGACATGAAGAGTCCTCATGCTTGGACAAGAATGATTTTAGAGCGAAACGGCGACCGCAATTAGCGCAAGCGTAGCGTTTTTCGACTGAAAATGTTCTATAGTTTTTTTGCTAAAATACGCACAGACTGACCATTGTGTGTCTGCTCGTGAGCACGAAGATTGCACTTGTCAGCGAATCGTCGTTCGCAATGCTTGCATGAAAATGGTTTTTCGGCAGCTGAAATGATAAACTTGAAACATTATTACAGTAAAGTATAATCACTTTGTGGGTCGGATTCTTATGCAAATCAATGAACAATTTTTTGCTATAGAAGAAGACAACACTGAAAATTACACAAAAATTTTGGACTTTGTCATTAATCTAAATTTATTCGAGTAAAAATTTCATTAAAAATGTTAACAATTCATGTTCTGATTGTGCAAATTGTGGAGCAGAACCGAATTTCAAGCACAATTAGGAAACAGGAATTTTAACATGAATTGAGTTTCAGAACTGTCGCAGATGGGACTTTGGGAAGAGTCCCTGGGGAATTTATGAAAACTTTCTGCGATACGACTGTCGAAAACTACTAGCGTTACACTAAAATCTCCGTTTGATCTCCCAATAAGTCTCTAGACTAGAGATGGGAGGCATCACTTGACCCAAAAACCGATTGGACATTTTTTTACAATTTGTTTGAAATCGTCTCTTTTGTTATTGGGTTTTAACCCTGATACAAAAATGACGTCAAATTCAGAATAAAATGTCACGTGATATTCTCTCAACGTCGAATCTTGACGAGGCGAAGGCCGCGGCACGTTACTAGTAAGTCAATAAAAGGTTAAGCCAACAACTAAAAGGTCAGCGGAAAGTACCATAAAAGGCTTGTCGAACTCCGATTGTTTAATCCTATCTAAATATGTCCAAAGACAGACTGCGTCGCCATATAACGATGGAATTCAAACTACAGAATAGTTTCTGCAACCGTAGCGATAAAGAAGACATATGCAGAAATTGCAGGTGTCTATCGAATGAGTTGAGAAGGCGTTACATTGTGTTTTCAAAGGTAATGAATCCAAGCACTTCTTATGTTAAAAATACCTGCTCATGTTTAAGATATGAGCAGGTATAAGTACAATTTTAGACCGATACAGAAACGTTTTGCTTGGTTCTGTCCAAAAACCCATTAAATTTATGTACATTTTCCTGGAATTTTCCTGACATTTTCCTGGCATAGGAGAGCTGGAAGTACTTGTCGCCGTAGGCCTTGTTGATGTCTCTGAAGTTGGACCGCATGGATTTTCAAGGGAACCGGTCAAATATTCAAGGGAACCAGTTTGACCTAGATTCATTTTCAAGGATCCATCATCTTTCAAACCAAAATGTTTTTTTTATTTTCCCTCGCCAAAAGATAGGAGGGATTAGAAAGGAACGACTGTACCAATTTGTATCGGTTACCTGCCGACAAACACAGAAAGTTAATAAACCAAGTCACGGAATGGAGTGCTATGCAAATTTGGTCCATAAACGTTGTGTTTGGAATGCATTGATAATTTCGATCGATTGATTGATTGCGTGACATTTCTCCATCTCGATTGATTTATAACGGGCCGGCTGGTGCACTTGGAAATATTCACTTTTTCAGAATCGAAAGTACTTTGATGGAAAAACCACTTTGCAAAGAATGTATTTTGCAATCCAGGATCACAACAGATTTTCTATTCATGGACTATCCTTTTTCTGTCAAGGTAATAATTTGGTTTTTGTACAATTTTTAAGAATAATTTTTGAGCAAAATTGTTACTTTTTGGCCCAAAATCAATCATTTCTGGACCAAAAGGTTTCTTTGCAGCTCAAAATTTAGCAATTTTGGCTCTAAATTGCTTAGTATTTATCCAAAAATGCTTATTTTTGGTCCACAAATATCTTTTTCCCCAAAATTAATCGTTTTTGGGCCAAATTGATCAATTTTGGCTCTGAAATGCTTCTTTTTCGGACTAAAATGCTAATTTCTGTCTCCATTATACTACTTTTTGACACAATAACGGAAAAATGAAATCGATGGCATGAAAAAAATTAGTCCAACTTAATTATTAATCAAGATGGCATCATAACCGTTATCATACCTGTCAACATTTGGCAAGCTGAAATGCACTATATTTTTTGGCATATTAAAGTAAACTTCTAAACAAATATTTTAAGTTTTCGTTTGTGTTCCAACTTTTCCGCGTAGAAAAAATCATGTGTGTTGAACTCCTCAACAGGTTGACAATGTCAACTTAATGGTGACGTCATAGCTGGATAGTCCTTTGGTTGCTAATGTTTGCTTTTCTTTGCAGTGTCAACCCAATTTTTTAACCAACCGCGCAGTTAACTCACTGGAAAGGTAGGATAGGTAGAATAGGTACTTTTTAACGTAAAGGCGTAACTGGTTCTCGAATACGAATTTGGTACTTTGAAAATATTTATTACCAACATAGAGAAAACTGCTCCGAAAATACAAATGAATCAATTTTTCCTTACTAATTGCCTCATTGTACTTTGGCTTTATCGGCGGCAAAAAAGATAACTGTTCTGAATTTCGAAACATTTCGTTTGCAAAACAATTTTTTCTACATTGTTTTATTTCATAATTTGTAACTGCTTAATTTCCGCTATCGCCGCCATAGTTTCACTGTACCGCTACTTTCGCTTTCGCAATGACAAAGGACAGGCCGACGTCACCACTTTCGTCACCTCTCCCGACAAATGAAGGGCAGAGTGACCCGCTAATAAGTCCGCAGGAAAAATGCAATTTTGATAGGCAAAAGAATGAAGTTCATATGTCAATTGAACAGGAGGGAGTTTTTTCTCTGGAAGAGAACCAAGGATCTTCCAGCAAAATGAGTGCGAGTTGGAACTGAACTGCTCTTGTTTTTTTCAGTATAATAAAATACTGGATTTTTTCCAGAAATAATTTAAAGGGCGAAATTTCTTAGCCCTGTTCGCTTCCGGTTGAGTAGTACGGTACTACTAGAACCTCAATTGACAGCTCTCAACGAGCTAAGCAGAATAAGCTATTTATTGCCAATATATCTCGAAAATGTTACATATCGATTTCTAATATTCACTCTTGCCTAAACACATTTCTAAATTACACTTTTCAGGAAGTAACCAAGTTGAAACACTATGGTTAAAGCACAGTTTTGATTATTTAATTGGGCGGTAACCAGTCAAATTTTTGTAAAATATATAAAATGAAAATTTGTTAGTTCCTTGCTTGCATTTCAGGCACTCCTTGTAATGAGTGTAAATAAGATGCTGACGTTTTTATCTTGTAATTTCCCATTCGTTTCGTGTTTCTCCAAATAGAGCCGATATCGATCTGATCCTTAATGGCGGAATTTTACCAAATTTCTTAAAAGCTAGGCCCATTGGCAACATTACATCCTTAAATTCCTCAACATACCTGTTTTAACTTATTGATTTTAGGTTGGAACCGAACTGAAACACTGAATCATTTGCTGCGGATTCCCGGGCTTAATCAGTGAGAACGACCGACTCGCGATTATGGTCGAACGAATCCAATCTGAGAAAATCTTTCCAAAAAAATATCTTTCGAATTTTCAGTCTAAAAGGACAAAATATCTACTTTTTACCTATTGCAACGTTTATCTACTGTGATGTTTACCAGTTCCGTAAGCAAGGTAATCGGCTTATGAATTTATCTTGTGCATTGCAATAAAATTTTTGACTTTGTGTTCACATCTGTTGCCATTTCTATTTGTTTGCAATAAATGGTGGGAAAGAATAAATGAACACTTTGTGTTGGATATATTTGGGTCCAAAGAACCCGGTGTGAATTATTGGGCGAAGAGCAGATGTGGTGGCGAAGACTTCACGTGCTATCCACACGCCCAAATGGTTCTTGGCCAATCTAACAGAATGCAGACAGCTGTGACATTTTCATTGAAATGTTCCCTCATTTTCTTTTGAGAATGTCACGAGAAAGGAGCAGTTTGGTCTTTTGTGAAGGAAACTTTAATCAAGAATTGTTGGATGGGCTTTCCTTTAAAAGACCAAAAACCGGTCCGAGGCTAGTCATATGTTAACCCCGAGATGCGTGCATTAGAGCTGATTGAATTCCGAGGGCCATGCGAAAAATCCATATAGAATTTGTGGAATGCAACAGCTGGCTTCTCACGGCATCCCCTAAAGGGAGGAAATTATTCACACATATGTGCTTCTTTCCAATCGTTTCATATAAAATGATTCAATGGCTGATGGAAAAATATCGATGATAGACCTTGCATTCTGCTTTTCTCGTAAATTTCGCTACTCGTCGTCTATAAAATGCATAATAAAGAAAGATGTTTCGGAAATAAGACCCGCAAGGCTGATGTTATATAATTTGTTATGCAGCTGTCAGCCGGCTTTACTGCCAGCGGGAAATATTGCATTAGAGCTTATTTTTACCACGAAACATAAATCGATTTTGCGTAATTTGCCAACTGTATTTTATTGTCGATTAAATGCAGCGTATAGTGCTTTGGCACATGTTTCCTATAATGGCTCTTACGTTTAGCTGCTCAACTTCGATGAAATTTCTTTTACTATTTCGACTGTTATTGGCATTCTTCTTATTAATCGAAAGTACTGCGCCCATATTGACATCAGAATTTCCTTATCTTCTGGCAAATCGAAGAACGGCAAATCAGATCTTTGACTGTTCAGGACTGCAAGACGGATACTGGAGTGCCTCAACGACATTCTGCAAAGTGAATTCGTTTGCTGTGTGTCAAAACAGCACCACATTCCTTTTTGGATGCAGAATTGGTTATGTTATAAATGAGAATTTTCAATGCTTTCCAGCAGAGTCCTGCATCAGGTTTGCTACTTTTGTTGATCTTTTGTTAGGTTTATTTTCTGGGAATTTTGACAAGCTTTTAGTCATTAGCGTTTCTCTAAGGTATGTAAAAGGCCCCAGGTTGCTCATTTGGAGGACAGTAAATTCAAATACTTTAAATTTTGGAATTCTTAGCTGATTACAGCCTATATTTTGAACCTTGAGTTTTTGGTCATGATGTATTTTTAGCGTTCGACATATATGTCGAACGTACCGCTCTTCGGCGTTCTACCAATTTGGACTCATTGTACTATCAACCACATATAACGTCAAACCGGGTTCATTTCTAAAACTATCATTTTTTGATTAAGAATTTTAGCAGAAGAACAGAGAAGGGGGAATATTTTCTAAACGCAAATGCGTGAATTCTTTTTAAATAGATGTTGTTTAGCGAATATCCTTTGTCAAGCGTAGCGCTCCCGAACAGTTCGTTCACGCACATACGCCTTCGCCAGCATCCCCGTAGACGCTCGTCCCTTAATGAACTCAAGGAAGACGAATACAATTATGGCAGACAATTAGTGTGTGCCGAGTCAGGATTTTTATGCGGAAATATGCCCAATTCGGTTATCGCAGAAGACAGTAATTCCACAGCATATTGCGGCGCAAACGCTCGCTTCGTGAACCTTACGATTATACATCTTACGCAGGATCATATCGATCCAGTTCGAAGTTGGGCGGAAAGGTGAAAAAGTTAACTAAATAATGAAATTAGTTAAATGTATTTTTTCGAACAAAATTGTTTTCGTTTTGAGATTTTTGGGTGCTGGAAAACCGATTTTCAGGTCGGTATTTGAGCTAATTCAATTTTGCTATGCTTTATCATTGATATTTGGTTGTTAACTTTACCTTGTGCACTGTACGGAAACCTTATTGGTGTTACGGAGACACTCTTCTTTGTTACAGAAATTGAGAAACAGATAGATATCAAAAGAGTCGTATCAGTAACATCGAAAAGGTTCACGCTACACAGTACATGGCCGTCCCAAGTCGGCAAAAAAAGGAGGGACAATCAAATGCCAATGATTTATTAGTTATAAAAGGCAAAAATTGCTAGCCTAAGCAAAGCAAAATTGAATTTTTAGTAAGAATGGTCACCCATCAGTTAGTAACTCCTTGTAATATAAACAAATAATATAACGCCTCGCAAAGTTCAAATTTTCGAAAACCTTCCAATTTTTGGCACCAATTCAAATTTTTGCTACGAGTTGGAATTTTTTGCAAAAATGTGAATTTTTACATAAAATTGCTGAAGAGGACAAAATGTTAAAATTATAAAAGCTTCGGCATCAGTTCAAATGATTTAGTGCAAGTTGGAATTTTTTGATTAATATTTTTGTCCGAAATTCGGCGTCAGATCAAATTTTTTGAGTATTCCGGAAATATATTGCCAAAAATTTTGAATTGTTTCGCCAAAAAATAAGAATTTTTATATAAAATTTCAAAAGTGTACGAATGTAAAATAATCAAATAATTGACAATTCAAATTGTCGATATATTTTTGAAAACATGCCAAAAGGGCAGGGGTGTTATATGTTCTTATTTGTAAGATTTGTTCTTATTTTTAGGGTCCCAATCTTACAAATTTAAAATGTTCTTATTTGTAAGATTTGTTCTTATTTTTGGCCAGTGTTCTTATTTTGTTCTTATTTCACGAAGTATCCATTTCCAAAATGGAATTTTTGAAATACAAGCTACTTTTCATAAAAATTTTCGCCTGCGGCGCTGTTTTACTTTGATTTCACACCAACCGATTGTTATTTCAATGTTATTGTCATGCGGATTTTGTTACATAGTAACTGTTTTCTCGTTTCAGTTACCGAAATATGGCACCAAAGCGCGTATCCAAGTTCGAGGACAAATACAGCACTGAATTTTCGGGAATCAAGCGCAGTAAAAAAGGCGATGAATATGCATTCTGTACATTATGCCAAGATGATATTTCGCTAGTATCCATTGGAAAGGGCGCAATTTCGATTCACCAACAGAGGATAAAACATCAGAAAGCAAGTAAAGCTGCAAACACGAGCAAAGCCATCACAGAGTTCACTCAAAACAAAGTCACTCCGAGTAATACTGATCGACAAGCTGCAGCCGCGGAAGGTTAGCTTGTGAAATCGGCCTAATTATAAGCCTAAGAATAATAGTAATTTTTAGGTACATGGGCCTATCATGTTGCAAATCATGCTCAGGCATTTCTCCCGAATGAGTGCATATCAGCTGGTCTTTTTCGAGAAATGTTTCCAGATTCTCATATTGCGAAGAAATATCAGTGCTCAAGACTCAAAACAGCTGCCATTATAAAACGGGTTCTCGCGCCATATTCAGTCGAATCGCTTCTCAAGAATCTTGGAAAGCAGCATTTCAGCCTCTCCATTGACGCGTCAAACCACAAGACAACGAAACTTTTTCCGCTGGTTATCCGCTTCTTTACTGCCGAAAGCGGAATTCAGACGCGCTTACTGGATTTAGAATCCTTACCTGGAGAAAAGTCATCAGAGGTGAACTTCTTCTTTTTATAATTAGCATCGTAAATAGAAAATTGCAGATTCACGACTGGATGATGAAAATTTTAACAAAGCACTGTTTGGACCCCACAAAAATTACAGCTTTTTGCGCAGACAATGCGCCATCTATGTTCGGTAGTTCGAAGCATGGAGGCGAGGAAAATTTGTTCTTTAAATTAAAGCAGACATTGAAAACAAATATTTTGCCCATTGGTTGCCCAGCGCACGTGCTACATAACAGTGCGAAAAAAGCAGCAGAAAACTTGGCCGTCGACCTGGAGCCATATGTTTTTAAACTTGCTTCGCATTTCCGAAACTCAACCAAGCGAATTGTCGAATTTGAAGAACTTTGCGACAAACTAGACGTAAGATAGCACATAAAAAGGTTGGAACATAAAAATAAAACTTTAGATTTCATTTGAAAAACTCAACAACCACGGGCAGACCAGATGGACAACATTGCAACCAGTTCTAGAGAAGATGCTGCGCCTCTGGGACCCTTTGCAGGAGTATTTCTCAAAAGATGGGCCGCTTTTCTTGAAGAAATTCTTCGTGTCGGAGTCGTCAAAAGCAATTACGATGTTTCTCGCACATGTTTTAGATATTTTCAATAAAGCTATAAATCGTCTCCAGGTATGAATTTTTAAGAACTTCTAGTAAGTAGTAAAAAGTTTAGAGCGAAAAAGCTGTTTTGCCCGATTTACTGAACATAATGAAGGATTTTAAAAATCAGATAGCAGAGCGAAAATTCAAACAGTTCTACGGACTCCGAACAGAGCAATACATAGAGAAGCTAGGCAAGGAGAAGCAGCCTCTTTTGAAACACGATTTTCAGGTTTGCATAGAATGATTTAGTACTCAAAAAGTAGCAAAAATTTTAGAAATTCTATCAAACAACTCTTGAATATGTGGATGAATGGTTCCAGACAGAACGTTTACCATCGCGATTAGAATGGGTTATCCTGTTTATTCGGTAATATTTTACATCATAGGTTGTTTAGGTGACTCTAAATACCAAGAAAGTTGATCAAATGGATGTTATTCATGTCGCAAAACAAATTATGCCAGATGTAGATGAAACGATTTTCGACGAAGTATCCACGCTAAACACGATTTTGGAACAAATACTGGACGAAGAATTTGAGGTATGATAATTTCAGTGACAGTTAAAAAGCCATTACTTTCAGAAACTCAGCACGGAAGAAAAATGGAAGAAGATTTTCAAGTCCGATTTGCCTTCGCTATATCAGCTCGTGAGCAAGATTTTGTCCGTGCCCGTATCTAATGCATTCGTCGAACGAATATTTCTCTAGTCTCTGCTCAATGGACAGATACGCGAAATTCATTGAAAGAAGAAACTGTCAAAAGCTTAGTCCAAGTGAAAGTGAACTTTGATCTATCTTGCCAAGAAATGCACAGATTTTTGTTGTCAAATATGAAATTGTTAGATCAGATAACTGATAGTGAAAAATATGACTTTTAGTTTTGTGATGAATTGAAAATAAAATATTTACAATGTGACTGCTATATTTCAACAAAGCAATATACTTTAAAAATATACCTAAAATGACGAAATTTTACCAAAATTATCGCGTTTTTGGGAAAAAACGCACTTTTATAAAAATGTTCTTATTTTTGACCCCGAAATCTTACTTTTTGGGGCAAATGTTCTTATTTTTGGAGCCGAGTCTATAACACCCCTGCAAAAGGGGTAGTCTAAATTACTTGATCGAAATTTTATTTTCCAGGTCCTCGGATTTGTGCCATTCAGGGACAAGATTGGCTGCACAAGAAACGGGTTCTAATGAGTTATTTATATCACAATTTCGCGCTGATACTGGAAATGATATGGTCTACACCGCAAAGGTTGGACACACGGAGGATTGCCCACTATGTCTAACTTCGACTGGTGCAATGAGAAAAGTGATTAATGTTAATTGCTGAAAATGTAAATATCCGGTGAAAGTTCAAGTTTACACCAATAAGTTCGCGCCAAAAATCTAAAAAATTTTTATTTTTTCGTTTTTTTCCAAAATTGAATATTACCACGACAATAGTCCCAAAAAAGACCTCTGTTAAAAAATATATACTTCTTTTTTACATAAAAGGGCACATTTTCTGTCAAATCGCCAATAAAAAGTGAATAACATGAAAACGTTTTTTGTAACAATAAGACTTTTAGGGTAATTAGTTCAATTTTTACGGGGAAGTGTTAAATTAGTAGGAGGATGCAAGTAGAGGAGTAAAAATGTCCTGACCTAGATGATCGAGGCCACTGAATTGCTCGCTGTCCATGTTGCTGTGAAGCTCTGCGAAAATGCTGCTAAGAATCAAGACGTTGCCAAAGAAAAGGCTGCAAAAGAAAAATGTGACAAACTCCAGACGAAACTCATTACTCCTTTGTTTGGTTTGGTTAAGGAAGTGATATCAGATGACGTATTATGCAGAATGGCAAGCAAACAGTGCATAGCCGTTGAGGAGCAGTATGCAATCGTTTGACTATTTTCTGACATAACTGAGCCTTACTCAAAATATTCACTAATTTTGCCTCACAAACATTCAGTCTTGCTTTGCTTTCTCATTGAAGTCATTCCGTCAAGGCGAGAGAATATATATCAACGAGTTTAATCGTATATTAGTAGTTCTACTTATAAACTTAAGTCCAGACATATCGTTAACTCGACATGTATTTTTAGATATATTTATGACAAACACCTCTTAAAAGGCGTCCTCGTGCACAGTTGTGAATTGTGCAAGAAAGTTTTGGACAAAGCAAATATGATGCTCGACTTGGTGATAGAAGGTGGATCGGTGATGGCCGCCATGGTCTGTTCATCTGCTGAAAATGTCCACTGTGACCCGTTCTGGAAAGTCTTCATGACCACAGCAGAGCTCTTGCTAACAAGCGCTAAACGTGATTCAAAGAAGGAATGCCAGAAAATGGGGTGCTATTCACCCGCCCCCATGCCAACCTACTGCTACAAAGCAAAGATGAGGGGCTGGGCTTTGTGCGAGTCCGTCCAATGCACTGTAACTGAATTATAATTATGTAAAGTTTAGTCATTATTTTAGAATGCACATATGATATATTGTGCACCCGATCAAGGGTATTTGAAAACAAGACAGTGCAAAGACACCGAGGGAAATCTTCATGTGTGTGCGACTATGAAGTTTGTTGTAATCTGGGACAGAGCCTATAAGTTCGGAGACAAACCCATAAAGTCGGCGAGGTCCCTTAAAAGTGTCATATAATTTTTTATATTTACGAGATTGCTTACAAATGATGATACTACCAAAAAATCCGAAACCTATATAAAAACATTAGTAAATAATCTGTCATAAATGACGAGAAAAAGATAGAGCAATTAAGGGGGCATTCAATTTATGAGACTTGTCTCCATGTTTATGGGCCTATCCCGGAGTCTATTCCGCTCTCCACATTATTGCGTTACCAATTTACAGCTGTCTGCCAAAAGGTGGCGCATATGCCGATGCTTTCGACTGCTCCATTCCCCCGCCTGATGCCGTGCTGCCTAATGCCTGAAACAATGGAAATTGTTCCTCAAATGAAATCAACGCCAAATTATCATTGATACATTTCAAGTTTTCTTCGGAAACATATGTCCAATATGTAGTGTGTTCTTTGTATTGATTACTATGAAATATTCTCAATTCTCGTGCTTGTGATTTGTGACAAGATTCGAGGTATCACATCATCTTTGGTCGAGTAGTACTTGCGCAGTGTCGAATCCATTCAATGCGTCGATCGGTTTCACAATGAACGGAATAGCTATTACTGACGCGAATTGCCAGGTTAGCGTGTCGGCCATTGTGAGTGCCACGTGTTTTCGCCACTCAGTCGCGCTCTGTCATTCTTTCTGGAAATATGATATGTAACCGTAAAGGTAAAAGAAAAATCCACCTTGTAAGCTTTGTGGCTTTTATCGAGTGCGTCAGCCACCACATACTCTGAGGCGATAACATACGAGAGTCGAACCATGGAAACATGCACCCAGGCGCGGAAAGCCTCGCCCACTTCGTTGATATAGCCTGAAAAGTTTGTGAATTTTTTAAATTTCGTCTTGAATAGAAAATATATTTTTTTCAAACATTGATAATTTTTGATACTTAATCTTTGTTTATTTTTATTTTTAAAGCGCCCAAAATGTAAAACAAAGTATGGAAAACTGAAAGATATGAAATCCTAGAAGGATAAGGAAAATCCATTTCTTAAAAGAATTGGTCTGGTCTCTAAAAATATTCAGGTAAGCATTTTTATGGGATCATTGAGCTATTATTAAAAGTCTCGTTATTAAAAGCCTCCACCTGTCTTTTGACGAAGACAACTCAAGAAATGGATCTATTGGTCAAGACTCTCGACATTTTCCATTCAAAATGTCCAAGAAAGCTCTTCATGTGAATAAATTAAGAACCACGCTGCAATTGAACTCAATTTTAGGATGTGTCTTTTGACGAAGACAACTTTAAAAAGCTGTGAACTTTAAACCATTTCATACACGATGTGGACCACACGCAAAGTGCTATACAAAACAGTTACACTCACTCCTTTGTGATAGTCTTTGTGCAAATCGGCAATGGAATCCAACAGGGCTGACTCTATATCAGATTTACCGGCCAATCCTTAAAAGGAAATTTGTTGATTCTCGGTGACAAAATCCTGATAAATTTCACTTTCAGGTTTTAATGCTTACCATATCGTCTGGCCAAAAATCGAGCAATCGCAAAGCTTTGCGTTATCTTAATGCCATCTACTTCGAGCACCGGAACATTACCGTAGGGCATGGATCTTTATTTCAATGTCAGATTTTGATAGATTTTTTATTTCGACTAATTGGACATTTCCCCAAGATATTTCCTCTGGAGTCCGGGTAGAAATGTTCCGGGAGAAATATCCGTGGGAATGTCTGCAAACTCATTTCAAGAAATTCTTTTTAGAAATTCTGGATGTGAATTCTGTGATGATTTTCGTATCATTTACCTTGACATTTCAGCCAAACCTCGGGTGTTGAAATAAGTTAGCTTGTAGTGAACCATTTTGGAATGCAATCCAATTTTGTGGATTGTCGGTTGATCCTGAAAACTATTAGTTAATTGCATTCCGGAACAATACGGACATTTCAGAGAATATTCAGCAAGGGACCAGGCGGGGAAATGGGGCCCAGACTCAACCCAAGTGATTTTTCGTTCGGAATCTAGAAATTTACAATCTAGAAAGTTTACACTGAAAATCACTTTAGACTGAAACATTCATAATAATCAAAATTGGAAATAGATTCAGGATCTTTTATTAAAAAAAGTGTACGGAACTGTATTTTAGATGATTCTTTACAAAAAAAAATGCAAACCATAATTTCAAACAATTATTTCTAAGTTCAAGCAAGTAAAAGTAACACCACAATTCCAAGCAGTCTTTATATGCACTGGGAAAGAGATCGCGAACAAAAAGTTATAGTTTGGAGTTGTAGTTTAGACACTAGAAGATGAGATCATCATCAAAGTCTATTCATTGAAAATACTGCAAAAAATAATAATCGAATGTGACAGTTACTCAAAATTTTGATCTTTTACGGTCTCTGTTGGCCTTTTTTGCACGGATTACTTAATTATAGTCATTCGTTTTGTCGCCATTTTGAAATTCATTCGTCCGATCATCTCGCCAAAGTTTGGAGAAGAAAACAAATTTTTAGAATTTTTCAGAGAAAGTGTATCCAAAGAGTGCCACCTAAGCTTAATGGTTGGGTCAACCCTAAGCTGCACTTTAAGCCATTACTTGGCTTTTAATTTTAGTCTCAGTTTTCTATTCCCTAGCAAATACCTGACGGAATCAGCGGTTATTCCGCTTTTGGTGTTTTCAAAGAAAAGTATCGTTGAAAACAAAATAGCTACAGAAAAATGGACATTTTTCATTTTGAGAAAGAGGGATACCTCAAAATTTGTGGTTTTAGAACGACTTTTATATAGGAAAGTTTCGCGCACCAAAATTTCACAAACTCGATTCCAATCAACAAAATCGGTGCCTGAAAATTGGACTGACCAAAAGTGTTTTGGGAAACTTGGGGGGTCAACAGAAGCAATAGAAGATTTGGAGGTCAAAGACTGGAGGAATTCAAGACTGGAGTCAAAAACAAAGTGCCAAATTTGTTACCTTTACTCTTTTACCCATCAAAATTTACTGTTTTCTGTAAATCCCGACTTGTTTTTGAACCATTAAAATTCCCTTCCAAACATTGAATGTTATTTCGCATTCCTTCTTTCCATTCCAAAATGTGCACTTTCTACGTTCTGTTTTGTAGTTTGTGACTTCCCAGACAAAGTGTTTGCATTCTCGAAGATTTGTATTTTCAATAGTGAACATTTTGCGTTAAAAAAGCGAAACATTTTGGAAATATTGATCTTACCTGCAAAAAATTTCATAAAAACATTGAAAATTTATCAAAAAATTCCGATTAGTTTTAATTTTTTGATTTTTTTGGAAGGAATGAGCACGGCTTGGATTTCGTCTTCGGAGATGGGTATCAGCATCATTACCAGTCCTATTGTAGCAAAATAGTCTTTTGTTAGTATGCATCTCAAACTCAATAATACACTGTAATCATTTACCGCATCTCCTATAATTCAGTCCGGTTTCCAATGAAAACCCCGTAAATTAGGGCCAATAGGGTCGAAAGAGGTAGTCGAAAAGTTAGGCATCCTAGCCTCAGATAAACTTCCAAGCTGTTAGTCTCTAATAATGGCCCAGGGGCTGTCAGGACGTGAATCAATTGTAAGGACGTTATCAAGTTTCGATAGTAGATTTGCTCCTATCAAGATAGAGTCAAAAAACGGTATGAACTCTTAGCAAAGCTCCAGGGCATCATTTCAATCAAACTCAATAATACAGGCTGGCGCAACTACCAGGTGGCGACATAATTCCGTGGAAAAAGATCGTTATCTCATTTTTAAATTTTGAATTTTGCGGCGCACGCTCTGTTTGTCTGTCGTCTCTTCTCTCTCTCAATGAAGAGAACGTTCCAGCCGCATAGCCGGCAAAATGCGAAATTCAAAATCTAGATAGCGATCTTTTTCCACGGAATTATGTCGCCACCTGGTATATACGGCTTCTATGGTCATTCATCATCATTTCGATCAAACTCAATAATACAGGCTGGCGCAACTAAATGTGCCGTACTTCTTTTCCAATTATTCATACATTTTTAGAATCACGTTGAACTTATTTTTTCACACAATAAACTAGACACTTTAGGAATTTTTCTGGCACCAAACAAACCGTACCATATGTTTTAAAAATGCAAAAAATGCATTTTAAAAATAAAAGCTGTGTTTTTTGAAAATAGCAATTTACGTTACGTTGATTTTTCGTTCATTTTTTGAGCTATCTCATGGTGATTTTTTGCACATAAATCCTTAACCCGTGGAACATAAATGCCCATACCATGAATCAATCTGGAATATGCTTTCCTCCTTTTGAAGCATCTACCAGATGAACCCGGAGGCAATGTTGCCAATTAAGGCCAGCATTTGGTTTGTCACGGATATGAAATAAAAAAATAATCACAGTTTTATATTTGTACTTACGGTTATGCCAAACCACGTCTGGAACATTCTAGAAGGGTGTGTAATAGCTGTGATAATAGTATAACATGACATTCGGGTACCGTTGTAATGCAGCATTTATTACCTGGAGTACTGTACAAATCACAAGTTTTTGTTTCCTTATTTAACATTGCTAATAGTATCCACTCTCGAGCAAAAATTGAAACATTTACTAAAATTTAAAAATTTAATTAAATTTTCATTGGAACTTGAGTGAACATTTGATTTTGTTTGATGATGTTGCTTTGATATTGATTCTTGGCAGTGTTGCCAATTCGAGAGTAGATCATGTACTTGTAAGCCTTGTAGACGACCATTTCCATCCAACAGACCAGCAATAGTTCTCCCACCAATATAGAAACAATGACAATTGCGTTAGTAACGGTACGGGTCCAATAAAGTCCGGAGCATGAGCCGCTTAGTTCGCAATAGATTTTGAATGCGCCGTGGCCGAGAACAGCTGCGCAGGTTGCACCAATCAGAGCCTGAAAATTTTTGTGGTAAAAATTCGGAAAGGAAACTAAAATTTGAATATTTCTTCTAGGAGAAAGAATTGCTGGTGGCTGTTTAGTGTCATTTGAATCTCAAGTCTCCCGAATTTCAAACCCCGGTTGCAAAAATCACGGTTTGAAAAGGCCTGGAAACTTGCAAAATGGCATAGTTTCGGGTGTGGTATGCATAAAAGTCATATCAGCGCAACTTGATAGTATGATGATCTGGAGCGCAACTTACATAGTATGCCAAGAATGGCCAATAGAGCATGGCGATGCGTTTGTTCTTCGCCACCAGAACGCACACCAAAACGGATATGTTGGTATAATACAGAAATGGTTCCGGTATCACCTTTCCAAGGTTTGGCTCGCTTGGGTCCATATGGAAATTATAATGAAAAACAATTTGAAAGATGAGACTGCCGATGGCAATGCATTGGGCGGCGATCTATAATATGGTCGGTAAGATATAAATATAATATAAAATATTATGTATATATATATGTATATGTATAGCGAACTTTTGCTGCAGAGCAGTGATGAGATTTGAGATCTTGAACAAAGAAAAAAGGTATTGTCTAGTCTAAATTAAGCAAAGGACCCATTTCATCTGGTGGTCGATTTGCGCTGCATAACCCATTTTTGGTGGTTTCCTTACTGACCCAAACCGGGTTCTTCTCTTTGAATGTGACTGGGCAAGTTCACAGTGAGAAGAGAGTGTTGTCTGCACGTCTGTCTATTTCTCCACACAATAGCGTCAAGTTGGCACGCATACAACACAGAGGGCTGATTTGAGTGAGGAATTGGCAGACGTTCAGACAACACTCTCTTCTCATTAGATTTAAATGTGTTTCAGAGTATAGACACTATACTATAGAGTATGAAATAGTTTTAAAAGTATTTCGAAATCATGACACTTGACAAGCGGAAATAAAAAAGGGGAACAGAATCCTTGTCATTCTCCAATTTGATACCCTAATGGATTAACTTTAAGAATGACTCACCTCAACGTGAACTTTCCCGAAAAGCGTTCGAAAATATGAATCCGGTTTCTCACACGGATTCACGGTGATGTCATCAGCTAGGATCCCATTCTTGTCATCTTCCTGGTCGCCTAGATCGATTTTTACTGGAAGCGCGGCGGCTGTCATTGCGAATTTTTTGAATAGATTTGAAGAATGGAACAGAAAATTGCTAAACACTTCTTTTCGCTCAATACTGATTTCGCTCAGCACACCTGCCCATTTTCGTTTCCACTGATAATCTTGAATCATGCGCCCTATCTTGCCCTTTTTTGGTGCTCGCTTTTGACAGGCGAATGTCTAAGCGAAGTGTCAACTCTTATCACGTCCCAGTCAATAACGACTGTCAACATATTAGTGGCATTGGATTGGAAAAATTCGAGAGTGGAAAAACGATATCAGTAAATTCATAAATTATATCAAAAAATGAACGAGTGACGTCAAGAAATTTTCAATAAATTGATATTCAATATAAAATAAGATTCATATAAAATTTCAGATGTAGAATTTCGGGTTACGTGGGAACCAAAGAACTTCGATTTTCGATTAGTTAATCGCTTTTTCATCGCCAAAATACGTTTTGACACAAAATTTTGGGGCATTTTTTGCTTGCAAATTTGGTGGCACTTTTTTTTACTAGCTCTGAATTGACCAACAAACAACACAAAGCGCTGTCCTTGGATTGTTTTTCATTAAATTTTAATAAATAACAATCCATTGTATTCGTAGGGTAGAGACCAGGGCTGGGAACTTTGATCGCGGGTCCGTCCGATCCGATCCTCGGTGACCCCCGATCCGATCCGATCGGGAGCCCAAAAAACCGATATTTCCGATCCGATCCAAAATTTTTTCCCAAAAATAGCTATTTTTCAAAATTTTTCCCAAATCATCTAAGTTTGCTGTTTATGCCCAAAAATGGGTAAAATTTGCAAGTTTTTGGTAAAATATGTCAAAATTAATGTTTTTTCATGAAATTGTACAATTTTTCTATTTTTTACTCAATTTTGCTAAATTAAGAAAAAATTTGGAAAGAACACGTTTTTCAGGCAAAATTTTTCGCGGGAGCGAAAAATTTTGCAATTTTCGGCGTTTTTAGCTCAAAAACAGTAGTTTTGGTTACTAAAAACGACAATTGCCGTTCAATAAGGGGTAAATAAAGAAAAATCAGCGCCGCAGGCGAAAATTATTCTATTTTCCGCGATTTTCATATAAAAATTTGCACTATTTTTATAAATACTTGGAGGAGAATTGATATCCAAATAGCGCCGCAGGCGAAAATTTTCTCATTTTGGAATGGTGGTTCATTAAAAAATTCTAAAATTTTTCCCGGCCGCGCCCTCTCGGGCACGGCCGGCGGGAATATAAAATTTGAATCCGCCGAATGCATTCTTAGGGGTGCTTGGATCGGATCGGAAAATGGCCAAAAAAACCGATCCGATCCGAACCCCAAAAAAACCGATATTTCCGATCCGATCTCCCAGCCCTGGTAGAGACGTAGATACATGTTTTCCCAGCTTTTAACGAAGCGATGCTTGATAAAGGCAGGACGCTGGAATATTCTTTTTTTCGGCATTATATTTTTACAAAGAAAGAGAGATAGAAATAGTATGTGATAACCAAAAACAATGCTTTTAGTATAGGCTTTGTGCAGACAGTGAAAGGAGATTCGGAGCCGGATTAGCCGATGCCTATTAAAAATTAACTCCAAACAAATTGTTTACTTCTTTATATCCAATCAATTCTCGTTTATATTACGAATATATTATACTTATCCCCACATACACGACTCACGCCATCACAATTAAGAGAAACGACGCCGTTTATCCGAACCGATTGCCAGCCGGCCAAAACGGCGCTCGCATAATATAATTTGTCCTGCAAAGGGAAATTTGTTTTGCTGCGATGAACAGTCATCGGCTTTCTCCGGACTGAGCCGTCCTGGGCACTAAATAGCACTCAAAATGTTAAACGGTTGTTTTAGTTTATGATATTATTATTATATTTATGAAATTAGATACTAGTTTGGTATACTATTCTGAAATTTATATTTCGACACTTTTAGCGGTCTATGAGGAAAATCGTCTTCTTCGGTCAGGACTTGCGTCCTAGTAATCCTGGCCCAATAATTGATGTTGATGATGTTAAACATGATGAAGTCATGTTTAACCCGATCTCTCTCAGTTTCTCCTACACTGTAGGTAAAACTAGTCGTTCGACCCGTGTCCAATGTTTTGTCACAGTTAGGTGGCCAACGTTTGACTAATCCCGGCTCGACAATCTGAGTTCGGAGTAGGACGCAATTTCCTCTCTCGGTTCCAGTATATTGTCTAACATGTCTATTATGGGTTAGTTCAAAGTCCAGGTCGAGCATTCCGTTTTCCTACAAATCAGTTTTTTCTGAAACTTGTGTGTTTCGTTTCAGAAACCCTTGAAGTGACAACTCTTGAAGCAACTCTTTGATAAATCGATCAAAATGAACTTCGGCTGTGCTCTCAATATTGCCGTATTTTATATATATATTTTCTTCTATATTTCCATAATCGCTTTCTCCACATCCGAATCAATTTCTGCTACTTCTGAATCAAGAACCAGTTCGCAGGCCAATCGATTGCTTCAGACAAAAGCAAGTGAAGGTAACGTTTTTTATAAGAAACCAACGCATGGATTCATAAATTTCTCAAAAATTGAAATTCATCCAGAGATGTTATTAGTAAAAATGGAGCTGATCCTCAAGTAAAGGATTGGTCACCGAGGAATAGCTGTACTTAGCTTTGCTGGTGGCGAAGATACCTAGGTCAGTGCTTGGGGCTATTTCTATCAAACCGATTTCTATCCAATCTAAGTATGCCAAGAAGCCTAGAACTTCTGTTTTAATCAAATTCTAGGTACCTCTATGCTTAGAAAAGCAAAAAAATTATATCCATAAATTTACAATGATCATTTAGTTGGCATGCCTGAGGTCGTTTCAATTCGAGCGAAACGAAAAATTGGCAAGAATGGATTCCGAGGTGACAAAGCTGGATCCGGTTATCAAGGCTTTAACAGACTTGGTCACGGCTCAGGTAGCACGGACTCCGAAGAAGATCCACCTGAATCAAACAACAAGCAACGCTCTAATGCAACTACCGAAAAGCCTGGAGGAAATGGTAACGAGACCATCGAAGACAGACTAATCTCTCCGATTAAACAAATGGGCGCTTGGCTTGCAGGTAAGTTTATAGCGCGAAGTTTAGTTGGATATCTTACTTAGCGAGTGCCCAATTAGGAAGTCAATCTCTGGACCCTGAGCGTGTTTACCACACATGGCAGTGGTCTTTCGCTGCTTGAATTTTTTTCTAAGTTCCACTGCTACCAGACAGTTAGAGCAAGCGCCAGTGGAAGACCGCAACGATCTGTGTTAAACCATCCCAGTGCCCCCAATTATCACTCATCCAAATCGGCTGATGTCTTTTTCCCTGACAGACTTGTCCATAAAATGTGAGTGGTCCTGAACGGAATTGAATTCGTATTAGTGTAAATCGGCTTGGTTACTTGATCCATGATATAATGCTGATTCATATGTTTGCAGATTGCGAATTTTGGAGCAAGATTCCCGGAGTTGGAAACCAAGTCAAGTCTTGGCTAGTTCAAGTCAAGATGGCTGATATTCAAGATTGATTATAACATAAACATATTATCTGTTGTGATACATAGTTCAATAAAATATTTTACACGGCGGATTCTGAGCACTGTATGGATTGATGCTCGATATATAAGTTCTTCAATGATATGTTTTAAGTCTCCAAATGATTTCGATTTCCTGTCCAACTTCTCTTCAAACTTTTCATCAGCCCTGTTAGAAGGACACGAACTCGGCTGGCAATGTGCGGAAGCAAGGCCCAGACAGATTGGCTCAGACAGAATGACTCACCACAACTGCGCAGACCGAAATAGCGCCGTCTAGCCCAACTTCCGGTTGTTAGAGGAGAACTGTTAGAGGAGAACTGCTGTTGAAATCGGTGTTGAAAACTTGGAAATCGTTTCCGTCTTTCTCAATTCGGTTAATCATTTGTCTGTCTGCTGTCTATACAAGAAATTCTGTCTACAATCCACTTACTTTTATTGCTAGGAATAACTTACTGTTATTCATGTGTGCTAGTAATAATATATTTTAGTAAAAGCTGACAGAATTAGGGCCGTCCCACTGTCTGGCCCGACCAGACCCAACTTGGCGCCAAAAGACTATTTCTGCCTATCTCTGCCCACACTCTCTCGCAGAAATTGCGCAAAAAATTGCGCCAAAAAAAGGGACATTAGCAGGCTAAGCCTAAGCCTAAACAGCAGCCTAAGGGCCTGTTCGCCTAACGGGGGGCTTAATCCTAAGTCCCTTGGGTTGGGTTGCCCGCCTAAGGGGTTGGGTTGTTCGCCTAAGGCGTTAGGAGTCGATTTAGGGCATGATGGCACGTGAAATAGATTCACGTGCCATCATGTGTCTGACCATTTTTCTCTGCTGTAGCAGCTTCATCATTAAAACGGCGCCAAGTGGTAATTACCCGTCTGGCCCTGCTGCTAAGGGTTAGATCGTGTTAGAAATTACGGTAATCCCGGGCCGGTAAATTGGGGCCCGACCTCAATTTCCAAGACTGATTTCTTGGCCTCGTTCCAGTCAACTTTTCGAGAAAAATCTTTTTCGTTTCCAGATCTAATTATATTTTCCTCGTTCAAGTTTGAATTCACCGTTTCTGGATCAAGCTTTGACTGACATTTGTCCAATTTGTGGCCAAATTGACCAAATTTTTGGCCTGCAACGCCGACTTTTGCATAGTTTTTCCGATAAGTCTTGACTATCATTCACCTACCTTTAACTTTGTTTCCCAAGACATAGAGAAGATCTATCAGTCCACATTAAGACTTCGGTACTCTAAACGCGATCTAACATTTTCTTTCGAAATCTGTTAAAACTGGGTCTGTTTTAAAGCTTTGAACGGAATAACAAAAACAGAGCCACAATTTTATTTCCCCAAACGAAACGGAGACGGACCTCTATCCGATGAATCACTGTCGACGGCGCTGTTTTCGACAGACGAAAACGTTATTAGAAATTGGATAGAACCTTCTTTCCGGTTACTAGAATGGAAAATGGAATCAAAAGTTTTTATAGAACATTAATTTAATCAAAACGGAAGGCGATTTCGTAAATTTCTTACATTTATTTAGTCTTTTCAACGGGAGGGTATAAAAGGGCCTCCCAAAACGGGCCCCCCTTGGCACCTTTTTAAAGGGAATTCGCTTTGAACCGAATCCCCGACCCCGAA
>JAKKPZ010000397.1:0-39158 GCA_022814885.1 Ditylenchus destructor
CATATTGTGTCTCCGGTCAAAATGAGTCCGGAAATGAGTTTGAATGACATGTCTTTTTCAGACACATAGAATCCTCATCAAACATTTGAATTGCAATTTTCTGAAGGGTATTGAGATATAGAAACGATATATAATCCACATCAAGTAATATATTAGGCTGGCGGATAAGTTTAGGGAATCACATGTCAATCAGCAAATTTTTTGTCAGCCAATCAAATTTATTTAGGATCAAGCATATGTAAACGGCAAAAAGCCAGGCAGAGCTCAAAGTGACTGATTGCGAGAACCTAGAGCCACTACTAAACCAAATCATGTCTTTGTTAATAAAGTAAACATTTTATCCTTCTTTTATAGAGATAGAAGACCAAAAATTTGGAAGAATAGCAAAGCATTCCAGCACAGACATCGATCCAGCACAGACTTGATTTAATACGTTTTGTTAAATGTGTTTTAAAGAGAAAATATTACAACGAAAAATTAAAAACAAACTTTTCTAAATTTTTTGTTTTTTTTACTTTTGTTTTTGGGGGCAAAATTTCGCTTGGGAAAAAGGTTTCCTATATCGAGCCTTTGGGCCCCCGAATAACAAAATTAAAATTGTTCTGGAAGAGATCGAGTCCGTCGGAATATTCAAAGGGTTTCCTTCTTGCTGTGTCGCCATTTGCATTCAGGGATATAAAAGTTCAAAAAAATGAACGAATATCAAGTCCACTTGGTGATAACATAGTGTTTTTGAACAGCCAACCTTGTGTAAGGTGGCTTTTTTTTCCGATTTGCCCTTTTTATTTAACATTATTCACCAATGGCCAAACCTTGAACAGCGATGTTTATTGCGCCCATTTGGACATAGTAAAAGAGATTCAGTAAAGTAAAAGAGAACCACGGTAAGTTATGGGTCACGCAAAATCCTGGATTTTCCAGGATTTTGCGGTTTTTGGTGCAGATGCCCCAGGTGCAGATGCCGCAGGTGAAGATCGCAGACATTCAGATGCGAGGATCATCTGCTGCTCTGTTACGAGATTTCGATTTCCGATCGCATTCTTCTGGCTGTGTAATTCTGAAACAATCTCACTTTTGTCAACTTTCGATTTCCAATCCACAATCCCAATTCAGGAGATCCTCCGCAACTGAAAGAAATAACTGTGGGTTTTTATGTATAAATATTTTAATAGAAGACAGAATAAATAAAATGGTGAATCAAAATAATTAACGATAAGACAAACTGAGCAACGAAAGTGTCTTTAAGTGCACAAAACTATAATAGTAATTTTGTTTATTTACCCTCTTTGTCAGACACATAGAATCCTCATCAAACATTTGAATTGCAATTTTCTGAAGGGTATTGAGATAAAGAAACGATATATAATCCTCATCAAAGTAATATATTAGGCTGGCGGATACGTTTAGGGAATCACATGTCAATCAGCAAATTTTTTGTCAGCCAATCAAATTTATTTAGGATCAAGCATATGTAAACGGCAAAAAGCCAGGCAGAGCTCAAAGTGACTGATTGCGAGAACCTAGAGCCACTACTAAACCAAACCATGTCTTTGTTAATAAAGTAAACATTTTATCCTTCTTTTATAGAGATAGAAGACCAAAAATTTGGAAGCATAGCAAAGCATTCCAGCACAGACATCGATTTTGATTTGTATGTCTTTGAGTATGTAATAACAATTTTTTCTTCGAGGATTAAATCAGAGATCTCAGGGATGTGATTAAACTATTTTTATTTTAAAATCACCTCTATGTTACATGTTTAAATTTGAACAAGTTCAGTGTGAAAATGTTTATTAACGGAGAAATGCAAATGAAAAAGCAAAATAACATTCACAGAAACATAATGTATTTGAAAAACTATTTCTTCTGAGTTTTCTTCGCTTCCTGAAGCCTCCTTTCCAAATTCTGAACATTAATTCGCTATTCCTCAATTCGATCGGCGATGATATGAAATAAGAAATGGGATCCAGGCTCACGCAGCTGATCACTCTTTTGTTTCAGAATTGCACAGCCAGAAGAATGCGATCGGCAAGCGAAATCTCGTAACAGAGCACCAGATGATCCTCGCATCTGAATGTCTGCGATCTTCACCTGCGGCATCTGCACCTGGGGCATCTGCACCAAAAACCGCAAAATCCTGGAAAAACCAGGATTTTGCGTGACCCATAACTTGCCGTGGTTCGCGAAGTTCCCCCCGAGACCGGTGTCATTCGACGCGGATGAGCCAGGGGCGTCGATTGGTACCAATATCGGCTGGAACACGGACGCGCACGCCTTGCGATTTTCCAAAAAATCGGCAAAATACAGAAAACATGACGTTTTCTCAATTTTCGTGGTGGGACAACCCGAAAAATTTGGTAGTAGTAGTAGTGGCTCGCCGCCTCCGGCGTCTCGCAATTACAGAGAAAAAGGTGTATCAAGAATGCCCTCCCCAAAAACTGGGGACAAAATAATTACAGAGAAAAAGGTGTATCAAGAATGCCCTCCCCAAAAACTGGGGACAAAATAATTACAGAGAAAAAGGTGTATCAAGAATGCCCTCCCCAAAAACTGGGGACAAAATAATTACAGAGAAAAAGGTGTATCAAGAATGAGGTTCCCAAAAGTGTACTCTAAATTTTGTGTAAAGTTTGGTCTAAGAATGCGGTCAAAATTTTTAGTGACACTTCTGATAGACTCACTGTAAGCAAAAATTCGTGTCATACAATTTTTTGTCTAAAAAATTTGTCTATATTTTGGTCTAAATTTTTGCAGAAACATACTCAGCTCGTCTATACAAACATTTTAAGCTATCACTTGGCCAGATATACCCGCTGGAAGGGGTCTAACGGCCATGCTCGGACGGGCGGAGAGACCGGGCTAGCTTACTGGGGGGATTTAACAAGTTTAGGCTCGATTAGCTTTTCCCACCTTACACAAGGTTGGCTGTTCAAAAACACTATGTTATCACCAAGTGGACTTGATATTCGTTCACTTTTTTGAACTATTATATACCTGAATGCGAAGTGGCGACACAGCAAGAAGGAAATCCTTGAATATTCCGACGGACTCGATCTCTTCCAGAACAATTTTAATTTTGTTATTCGAGGGCCAAAGGCTCGATATAGGAGCTGGCTCCAGGCGCGAAGGGCTGGCAAAAACCATAGTATCAAATAATAGAATGATGTTTGTTATTATTTTTCGTTGTAATATTTTCTCTTTAAAACACATTTAACAAAACCGTATTAAATCAAGTCCCTTTTTAATTTCCTTTTCCCCCCTTGGGAAAAAGGGGGGGTTTTTTTTTTGGTTTTAAAGGGGGGTTTTTTTTTCCCAAAAAATTTTCCCCCGTTTTAAAAAAACCCCTTTTTTTTTTTGGGGGCCCCGAACTTTGGGGTTTTTTTTAAAAATTTTTTTTTTCCGGGGAACCCCTTTTTTTTTAAAAAAACAAGGGGAAAAAAACCCCCCCCCCAAAAAAAAAAAAACGAAAAAATTTGGGAAAAAAAAAATTTTAAAAAACCCCCCCCAAAAATCCAAAAAAAAAAAATTCCCCCAAAAAAAAAAACCCCCCCTTTTTTTTACCCCCAAAGTTGGGGAAAATTTTTAAAAAAATTTTTTAAAAAAAAATTTTAAATTTTCCCCCCCAAAAACCCCTTTTTTTTTTTCCCTTTTTCCGGGGGAAAAATTTTGGGGGGTTTAAAGGGGCCCCCAAAAGGGGGGGAAAAAAAAAAGGGGGGAAAAAAAAAAAATTTTTTTTAGGTCTGATACGATCGAGGAGAAGGTAATTTAGACACAAATGCACTCCTTGATGGTTCACTTCTTATGCTATTATTGTCGGCCAAGGAGAGTTGAACAGAAAAGGTTCGTTCTCTATGTTTATGCTACTTTGAATGCGGCACAATGCTTATGCGCTAATTTTAATTCGGATTCCCCAATCATATCTTCTACCTAGTATTTTAATAGTGTGAGTTGTACCGTCAAATTTAGGGGTCATTCTTTCCAATAATCGATTTTTAGAGGAGCATTCTTAGGGGTGCATAATTTTGAAATGCACCTTTTTAGGGTAATTTTTTGTCGCTATTCCGAATTTGAGCTCAAAAATTTAGCTAAATTTAGACAAAATTTATTTGGAAGGGCCATTTTTAGGGGTGCATGTTCTCCGCGACGGTGTTTTGAGGCCATTTTTACCAGTGCTTATTCTCTTACCGCATAAACATTGCGAGCCACCGCAGGTGGCGAGCCAGTCAAGTGGTCGGGCGCGGAGCGACCGACCTTCCCCCTTGAAATGTGAGGGAACTTAGAACATATACTACGTACAACACAGTTCTACCCCATAAAAAGTCATTCCAATGGAAAAATTTAACTTTGCTTACTGCTACTGGCGTAGCCAGTAGCAGTAAGCAACTTAGACTAGACACCTAGTAAGATCTTGTTCTCCATATAAAAAGACGATAAAAATTGTATTTCAAATTGCTGCCGAATGTATTGCTAGCCCTACTATGGCCGTTTGTATTCTTTCTGTTCAACTCTCCCTGGCCGACGATAATAGGCGTCCTGATATCTAACCATATCCCATATTTTTAAAGATTTGATAAACTAATGGTAGAATTACACGCACGTGGGAATTTGCCGGGGTTGCAGAATGGGTTGGTTAATTTTCATACTAAGCTTAGTTGATTACTTTTTCAAAAATTTGTCTAGTTTCTAAATATCGAAGAAAAAAATTTTACCACCTCCCCATTAACCCCCTAAAACATACAACCCCCCCCTGGAAAACCTGGAAAAATACAATTTCCCGAGGAGGTTGCATATTTTTAGAGTTAAATGGAGGGTAGAAATTTTTTTCGATTTTCAGAAACTAGACACCTGCCCGCTAAATTTTTGAAAAGTCACCAACTACTCTTAGCCTGGAAATAAAAAATTTATGGCCAACCCCCTCTGCAACCCCCGGCAAATCCCCACGTGCGTGGGAGAGGTATTAGAGAAGAAGAGTAGACTCAAACTCATCTCACTGGGATGGAAAAAGAGCTCCTATTTAACTATATTATTTTGCAGTTTGCATGCGTGCAACGCTAGGATCTCAGGATTGCGTCGTCAGATTTTCATGAGTAATGGCTCATTTTGTAGGTAATTGTCTGGTAGTTGTGGCAAAATTGTCAGAATGAAAATTTGAATTTGCGCCAAAAGTGAAAAACGTATTTTTATCGTGGTTTTCACACGAACATATGATCTTTTTTTGTACCGAATTTGACGGTACCGAATTTACGCTACCGAATTTACCCATATGCCTTGCGTCATGCGAAATTCCACGGGATTTTCTCTTTCGTCTTTTTTCGAGACAACAATTCCGTTTACTAATAGCTGTACTTTTTCAGCACCTTTGCTTGGTCGGCCAATTTTGATTCCTCAAGCAATGTGACAACAGCTTTGATACGTTCGTTCATTCTTAGCGTCTCAAAGAATGCATCATATGAATGGACAGGGGCCTTTCCTCCTGAAAAATTATACATGTGTAGATTTTTCACTTTTAGATGATCACTTAAAAGTTCAAAAATATGTTTCAAATGCAAAAGAATCCTATCAAGAGAATATTCTAGAAATTCTTACCAATGCCCATATTCATTGTATATACCAACAAATTGCTTGCCCTTGCTTTTCACTTTATCGCCCTTGACGAAATCAACTGCAATGTGACTTTGGGGAATAGTGACTAAGGTATTTTGCCTCTGCTAAACTGGCGTATAACGGCGTTTTACGTACAGCGGCTCCCGTCACACAACAACTCTGTTAAATGTTTACATGACGCGGGATAGCTAAAAACTTGATGACGTGTTAGGATGTGACTTCACCAAAACTGAAATATCGACACGTCGACTTATATAAATAGCAGCTGAGGTGTGGCGCCTACGTCACCACGAACCTTATGCTGTTTATCCCTCACTCGGCTTTTCAGTCGGGCCTTCGGTCCTCAATTAGGGTTCCCGCCGATTTGGTACCATTTTCACGCTAAGTCAACGGTGCATCAGAATCCGGGATTCTGAATCCAGATACCCAAATCTGACTTCAGCATTAGATTCCCTATGGTTGAAAACCTATAACGGTACCGAATCCCGGTGATTTGGTACCATCTTCACACTAAGTCAACGGTGCACCATAATCCGGGATTCTGAATCCAGAAACCCAAAATCTGACTTCAGATTCGGATTCCTCGTATCTGAAAATCCCCTGGTACCAAAAATTTCGGTCGAAATCCCAGAAGCATAAGGTTTGTAGTTTGTACCCTCCCAGACTACAAACTACAAAAAGCGCGTTACGGAATGATCCAATGATCCGTCCATCCACCCAAGCCGCATATTATAAAAGATTAGCACCTTATCGTCATTGGAAATAAAATGCCAATGTATCACGTTAACATTTCATGAAATTACGCAAAATGCCAAGACATTTCGGAGCATTCTAGAAGCTTTGAGTATCACAAAAAATAATTGTACATTTGAATTCAGCACAAAATTTTAGCTATATATCACGTATAACACGTTTTTCTATTAAAAACACGCATTTTTACTAACTTAGAAGCTTCTAGAATATTCTAGAAATTTCGAGACATTTTCATTTTTGCAAAAAGTTTCTAATCAACGAGTGAAACATTTTATTCCTTGACACCTTCTCGAATACTTACTTCTATCTCGAGATATAGCCATCTGAACTAAAAAATGCTTCTAGAACATTCTAGAAGCTTCGAGAAAAAAACTAATTGTTCAATGACCACGCCCTCATCGCGTAGTATGTATTAGAAAAAGAAACACAGCGCAAGCTCACAAAATATGCAATTTTTACTGTAACGAAAATTATGGGTAATTTTCTCTAACCTATACCTTTTGCACACTCTCTCGCTTTCTCTAACCAATCTTGTTTCTCTAAATTCTCGCGATTCTTGAATGGTCCATATTTTTTACAAAAAATTGGGATAACCTATGCCTATATATGATACTTTGGCATAATAATAATTTCCGTATCGGCCATTTTAGGAGTGCGCCAAATTTTAATCCAAGGAATAGTCGGCGGCAGTCTATAACATAACGACTGCTGGACAAATCCATCAAATGAAATTTGGCGCATTCCGAAAATGGCCGATACGGAAATGATTATTATGCCAAAGTATCATATATAGGCATAGGTCTCCCAACTTTTTTGTAAAAAATCTGGGCCTTTCAAGAATCGGCAGAATTTAGAGAAACAAGATTGATTAGAGAAAGCGAGACAGTGTGCAAAAAGAAGAGATTAGAGAAAAATCTTGGTAACTCTGTTTTGAGCTTCAAACTGAGAAACCAAAAGATGAAAATTGGTAGGATGGGGTAACCAGTAACACAGATTTCATTTTCAAGAAAATGTTTGAGATTTTAGAACCTAGTAGAACGTTCTAGAAGGTTATTTATTAGCTACTCATGCGGAGCCGTTTCCTGAGCTCTTATCGACTTCAAATTCTATCTAGTCCCTGGAAATTGGTCTTTTTCGAATTCTGTCTCGTAGATTTTAAACTTTGGACTGAAATCAAACTTTGCACCAGAGGAAATTGCGAAATCAGCGTTTTTCAGAAAAATCGCAGTACCGTACTTTTGGTCCCTCAGCGGAAGCACTGATCCGAGTCATATCGACTTAACTTACCACCACTCTAACTTATTTCGCAGGATATATGTCGGGGGAGGGTGGGGCGGGGGAGGTGGAGGGGGTTTGGTTTGAAACTTTTCGAGTTCCCTCGATACAGGGACGCATGATAGCTCATTTTGCAGGTCTCCGAAAGTTGAGTAGGGAATCCCTTTTTATCCCAATTTTCAGGATTTTTCAAAAACTCGAAAAATAGGGATAAAAATCTTTGTATCCGGATTAATTTATGCCGAAATATGGCGTGCATGGGCTCAATCGATAGCCAGGAGATGATTTTAGCCATAACTTACTATTCTAGAATGTTCCAGAAATTCTAATGATGATGAACTATTCGAATGCTCCCGGAAACGGTATAGCCAAAATCGTCACTGGGGGGTAATTTGACCGATTCCCTTAGAGCACGTCGTACGAAATATGTTTTATTTTTGGGCCCGGACCCCCACCCCCCCCCCATCTGCCCAAATAAAAAAAATACCACATAAGCTCCAACATAATATGTTCGTCTATCTTCCGCCTTGGGCCAGCTATTTAGTTCAAGGATGTATCGCCCTGTGGATTGAAACTCCTCGTGTACTTGACAGAAAGTATATATGATGAAAATAGCAATTATCGATAGAATTGTTGCCATTGTAATGATCACAGTGTTGGCTAGTCTCGAATTTGTACTAAAACAGGCACTGTTTATATGAAGAGTATCCTCTACTTTATATGGGTAATACATGGTTATTTAAAAATTAAATTTGAATTCGCACCCAAATTTTTTGAAAAACTCGGAAAGTTTATGAAGAAAATTTTCAAAATATTTCGAAAAATTTTTTTAATTTTACAAATTGACAAAAAGTGGCATTTTGAGACAGTTTTACCAGGAAAAGTGGTCTGAAAAATTTTTACGCATATATCTACTTTTCCATGCTCTACTTTTCCATGCTCCGCAAAGCAGAAAATAGATCTATCGTCAAAAAATGGGTTTGCCGGACCTCAGTTTTTCACATCCCTTATAATTTTTCGTTGAACTTAAAATGCCCGTTCTTGAGTTTCAACAAACGTTATGTCGAGATCTTTTTTTAAATAAATAATAGCAATAAAAAAGCAGTAAAAAATTACCGGTTGCCCCATATTTTTTATCTCTGCAAAATAGTTGTGATTCTCCAATAAAAAATTACCGGTTTGATCGAAACTGAGTTTGAGCGTTTCCATTTGTTTCGAAGAGAGACCGCTTTCTTTGAGAACTTTCGCGAACGCTGCTTTGCTTTCTTCCAATGTGAATCCAGAGAAACCACCACAGGAATGCCTAAAATAGTAATTTCAAATTTCCTTTCAAATCCCTTCGAGGTCGAAAACTTAAAAAGAAGAGAAAATGGGATTTAAATGAAGTTTAAAATCGAAATTATATTCGATAGCATACAGAAAATAATATTGAAATTTTGGTTTATGACTTTAAAAAAGCAAAGAAAAAAGAGAATTCGCTGAAGTTTTCAAAGTATTTCAAAACAAAGTTTTGTTTTGAAATAAACCAATCTGTTTGATTTGAGACGCAGTGAATCTAAAGCATGTTTAAGCGAAAATTACGCTTTAATAAACGAATCGTCGGAATACGGATTAGACTGACACTGTTTCATTTAGCGCACGCATGAGAGAGAGAATAGAAAATGAGAAAGAGATTAAAGAAAAGTCACAAAGCAAATCGAAGAGTTTTCGTTCAATTCTCTGACACAGACTGTCTGTGTTAGAGAATTTTTTACATAAACAGGAAAGCCTTTGGTATAGTCCTAGAAATAATCAATCTCTGGGGATACGGAAATTATTACTATGCCAAAGTATCATATATAGGCATAGTTTTCCCAATATTTTGTAAAAAATATGGACCATTCAAGAATCGCGAGAATTTAAAGAAACAAGATTGGTTAGAGAAAGCGAGAGAGTGTGCAAAATGAAGAGGTTAGAGAAAATTCTCCATAATGTTCGTTACAGTAAAAATTGCACATTTTGTAAGCTTACGATTTGTTTCTTTTTTTAATATGTTCTACGCGATGAGGGGGTGATCGTTGAACAATTAGCAGACAAAATGGGCAACAAAATAATACCAAACATTCATAGTCATACATACATTCAAAAAGAAATATGCGTAATCGAAAAGTCCCCCCCCCCCCCCCCGATAACCCTTTTCCCCCCAATTGACCCTAGAAGTGATTTTTATAAAAATTTTCTAAAAGTCGGGAATTTGCTACGAAATGTGCTAGGAAATCCCGGAAATGTGCTAGGAAAGGTGCTATGAAATATGCTAGGAAATATATTTTTTCCATGAAATGTGCCACGGATCCCGGAAACATGCTAGGAAACCAGATCCGGAAAAGTTGGGAAAAATGGCCTGGAACATCAGTCCGAATCTAAGGTCCGTTTTTGACCCAAATCTCACCCTCAAGCTTGGTCTTAAGCTTGATCTTGAAATTTGAGTGAAAATGAAAATTGCTCGGAAATGCTTGAAAATTTGTAGTCAGGGGTTTTTGGATGCGCTGAGTCAGAATCCGAGGTAATTTTTTGACTCTGAGCTCACCCTTGAGCATCAGCTTAAGCTGATGCAGAAACAAATGCAGAACAAAAATAAACAGGTAAACATTTATAGTTGTCAAATCTGCTAAATATAGCTCTTCTCGGCCATAGTTCGTCTCACGGAAATCGTAACTAGTCTTTTTTTGGCAAAGTCACCTATACCTTGTTTGGTACCGTTAGAACCGTAACAGAACTGGCTACAAAACGTTGCGAAGCGATTTTTGAGTATCGACAGCCAGTTCTGTTACGGTTCTAACGGTACCAAACAAGGTATAGGTGACTTTGCCAAAAAAAGACTAATTACGATTTCCGTGAGACGAACTATGGCGGAGAAGAGCTATATTTAGCAGATTTGGCTAGTATAAATGGACATATCTTTTTAAAAGGTGTCGATGTGGTGATCCGGCTTGACTCACGATTCTGGCCAGTGCTGAGTCATCATTTGTAGTCCACATGATTTGAGTTTTACTTTCAGAAACCGGCTACTATTCGGCAGTTTTCGAGAATCTCGAATTTTTAAGCGATTTTGTGTTCTCATACTATCGCTCAGATTTTTTTGGAAATAGAGCGGATCCCAAAACTCGCTTCTCATAGTTTTGTAGGCAATTCTTCTGGTTCCAACGGATATTGCGGAGCGAGGAAAGATCCTGCTCAACGATGACTCATCATCGAAATCCGAGAACTGTTTCCATAAACAGACTTTTATTGTCGTGAATAGTGACTTTTATCGTCAATCTCTAGTTTTCAAGGATTTTTGAGTGCTTGCATTCTTAGACCGATATATTATTTGTACATATCATGAACCTGCTGATGATCATTTGATGACTTGGGATCTTACAAATCCGCAGGCTGCTTTCAAAAAAAATTATTGGACCTTTTTTATGAATCTCGATTATTTTTGTTATTTATTTTTGTTTTGATTTGCACATTTGCTCAAATATTCAATATATATTATATATTCGAGATTCTAAAAAACTGCCGAATAATAACCGGTTGCGTTGGGGATATAAGTAAAGGTGTTACAGTAGACTATAAAGTTTCAGTTCAAATTTTTATAAACAGTTCAAAAATGTACGTCTTATGGGTCTTTTTAATTTCCTGTGCCCATCTACGATTTTGATGGAGTATTTAAATGAAGAACACGGTGCTATGTCCAGCAAAAGTCACATGCTCTTCGGTCAATTTGTCAACAATTTTGAAGATGGAGTCGCGCACTTCGTTAATATATTTGGCCATGCTCGCAGTGGCATCCACCAAAAAGCACAGCTGCACATTTCGAGATGCACTGAGGACTTTAAACATTTTTGCGACGGATGCTTCGCGAAGTTCAACTGCTCGCGACATTCGGCTTGTCAACTCGTTTAATCTATCCAATTTGAATCAACTAATCCTCATCCGCCCGCCCGTATGGGTCCATTCGATCAAACTCATTTTCACTTGCCTGTAATCGTCATAGGTTTGGGTCTTCCAGGTGACGAACCTAGGATTCTATTTTGAGGAATGTTCCATGGTGGCATTACCGACAAATAATATATCGGTCTAAGAATGCAAGCACTCAAAAATCCTTGAAAACTAGAGATTGACGATAAAAGTCACTATTCACGACAATAAAAGTCTGTTTATGGAAACAGTTCTCGGATTTCGATGAGCAGGATCTTTCCTCGCTCCGCAATATCCGTTGGAACCAGAAGAATTGCCTACAAAACTATGAGAAGCGAGTTTTGGGATCCGCTCTATTTCCAAAAAAATCTGAGCGATAGTATGAGAACACAAAATCGCTTAAAAATTCGAGATTCTCGAAAACTGCCGAATAGTAGCCGGTTTCTGAAAGTAAAACTCAAATCAAGTGGACTACAAATGATGAGTCAGCACTGGCCAGGATCGTGAGTCAGTCTCCTGCAACAGTATATCCAAAAATATAACCACTATCCATGGATTTTATCAACAAGAATTCATTTCCACTTTTTATGCCGTTAGAAATGCCAAAATGGGCCAATTTTGGCACATTTTCCTTAAAATTTTGGATTTTTTGGTTGAACAACATTTTCTGCAGAAAAGTGTGAAAAGCTATGCCTATGTATGTTACTTTGGCCAGGAAATTAGATCCGGGACGGTCGTTTTCAGTGTGCGCCAAAATTCAATCCTAGGATTGGTCCCCGGTGGCTTATGATGGTAACTACTGGGGACATTTCCTAGGATTGAATTTTGGCGCACACTGAAAACGACCGTCCCGGATCTAATTTCCTGGCCAAGGTAACATACATAGGCATAGCTTTTCACACTTTTCTGTAGAAAATGTGGGTCAACCAAAAAATGCGAAATTTTAACAAAAATGTGCCAAAATTGGCCCATTTTGGCATTTCTAACGGCATAAAAACTGGAAATGAATTCTTGATAATAAAATCCATATAGGGTGGTTATATTTCTGGACAAACTGTTGCAGGAGGTTGTTATTTACAATATTGGAACAAAAAATTGATCACCGTTTTCAATATAAAAAATTTTTCTCTGACCGTCCTTTCAGTACCCTGGTGCAAAAATCTCGACTTTTTCGCGGATTTCTATGTGCTATCACTCTGAGGCCCATATCTTCCGAATTAAGTCGATACTCAAAAATCGCTTCGCAACGTTTTGTAGCCAGTTCTGTTACGGTTCTAACGGTACCAAACAAGGTATAGGTGTCTTTGCCAAAAAAAGACTAGTTACGATTTCCGTGAGACGAACTATGGCCGAGAATGGCTATTTTTAGTCGATTTGACAACTATAAATGGTCATATTATATTATTTATCGTGTTTGGTACCGTTGGAACCGCAAGAAAATTGCCTATACTAGGCAACTGGGATACTATCATACTACCACAAAGACTAACTTGCTAACCTAATAAGAATATGTACTTACCGTTCTATAGTTATTAATATATGCATCAGAACCTGCCCAGAGAGAAATAATATAAATAATATTAATAATTTATATAAATTTAATAAATAATAAACCAAATTTTGAAAATCTGATCGATTTCTCGGTACTCTCGACTTTTTCGATAGTTCAGAAAGCGGTGAGAGCTAAATTTTTTTTAAAATGTTTGTCTCAACGAGTTATGTTGCACCAGCTATTTTTTATTTCGAAATATTGCTTCTAGAATGTTCTAGAGCGTCACACACACTTTTGTGTGTGTGACGGTAAAAGTTTTTTATTTTGTAAGCTCGCGATGTATTTCTTTTTTTAAAGATGTTCTACGTGATGAGAGGATGAAATCTAAACAATAGGTTTTTTTTCTCGAAGCTTCTAGAATGTTCTAGAGCGTCACACACACTTTTGTGTGTGTGACGGTAAAAGTTTTTTATTTTGTAAGCTCGCGATGTATTTCTTTTTTTAAAGATGTTCTACGTGATGAGAGGATGAAATCTAAACAATAGGTTTTTTTCTCAAAGCTTCTAGAAAGTTCTAGAAGCATTTTTTGTGTTAAAAATAGTTATATCTCGAGATAGAAGCAAGGATTTGAGACGGTGTCAAGGAATAAAATGTTTCTTTTGTTGAGACAAAAGTTTTTAGAAAAATGAAAAAATTTCTCGAAGCTTCTAGAAGGTTCTAAAAGCTTCTAAATTGGTAAAAATGTGTGTTTTTGAAGAGAAAAACGTGTGACACGTGTCATATAGCTAAAATTTTATGCTGAGAATGAATTTTCAATTAGTTTTTTTATTTTGGAAGCTTCTAGAATGTTCTAGAACATTTTGGTATTTTTGACATTTTCGTGAAATTTTCACATGATACATGTTTCATGGATAGAAAATTGTGCTGAGCATGAATTTAAAATATGTTTTGTGTTTTAGAAGCTTCTAGAACGTTCTGGAATGTTATAGAATATCTATTTTCAAGGTTGTTCAAAATTTGTGAATAAAATGTGCCATATGTCTTCTATATGTAAAATTTTGCTGTGAATGTAAATTTCAGATTAGTTTTGTAAAAACTTGAAGTAATTTGTTCTCAAAATTTTTCGACAATCTTCTGGAATGTAATAGAAATCCAGCGTGGGACGGTTGGGTTGAGATAAACTACCGTTTTTTCTCTAATTGAGCCCCCTCTATAATAGAGCCCCCTAAAATAGAATCCCCCTCTAGAGGGGTATTGAAATAATTAAGGCCCTCCCTATAATTGAAAACCGCCCAAAAATGGTTTTTTGCTCAACTTTACAAAAAATTCAAATTTTTTGTAAAATCAAATTTTTTTTCATATCGGTATGAGATTTATTTTATAAAATCATAGTCTTATAAATAACACATCATAGATCACACACCATAGATCACATTTTAAAGCAAATGTTACTAAATATTGTTTTCTCAAGACCTTTTCCTCATCGATGAATTTCTCTAATTTTACCCCCTCCCTATCATTTATAAACAGCCTCTATCTAGCTTAATCATTGGAAAAACATGCCTTGCGATATTTCGCAAGGCTATAAAATGATAAATACAACAAAGGCAGCGTAATCAATAAAAGACAATGACTCTCTTTGTTAGAAGATTAAATCAGACGCCAGCCAACGATGTTTACACAAGGGATACGACGTTTTTTCCGTTGTCTGTTCATTCTTTGTTCGGAAAAAATATGTCCTACAGATTATCGATTGCGCTGCCTTGTTGGATTTCTAATTTTCTAGCCTATCGAGGTAGAACAAAGGCGCTGTTTTCCAATGATTAAGAATAGAGGAAGATTACAAGCCATATAGAGGGGGTAAAATTTGAGAGATTACGGTACTTAAATTTGATCCAATCTTTGGGCGCGGAATATAGCGAAGAAATCGGGAAATGAAATTATGCTTAAACCTTGTGAGCAAATTTAGGTACTAGATGCGCATTTGCTGAAAGTTTGAGTAATGCCTCACATGTACATTTTTACCTCTATACGTAGAAATTTCAAGCCAACTGCGCTTATGAATCAGCGAGCCCATTCGGTTTATACACCCCCAGTATAACCCTGATGAAGTGCCAGCGTTTTGGTCCAAGTGTTTTGGTCTTACCAGGGAGGTTCCCAAGGTGGCATTTTTTCCGGTCGGTCATGAAAATTTTTTCTCGCTAACTTTGCTTCTGTTCAAAGAAGGTAAATACCCCAAAATCTGGGGGCAGAGAGAGACAATTAGAGACAGACGAAATAGCGTGGGAGCGCGCGTGGTTAGACAACGAGAGAAAGAAAGAGAGAGCCGGCCGCACAAAGGGAGTTGCTGACAACAAACGAGACGGGTTGTTTACAGGAAGAAGAGAGCCGGCCTGTTTACGCTTTCTCGCTTTCTCTAACTCTCTAGCAACGCTCTCTCCTACACAATTTCGTCATCTTTGACTGTCTGGTGTATATTTTCGACCATTTGCCTTTTTTTTAATAGAAGCAACGTTGGATTATGTGGGCAAAAACTTAAGCTTTCTGGACGATATCCTTCAAAGTTAGCGAGAAAAAAATTTCACGACCTTATGGAAAAAATGCCATGGTTAGTTAAGAAGGTTATAGAATGAAGCGTATTAACAACCGTCAGGTTTTTGCCAATTTCTTGAGGGGTTTACTCCTGGAGAAGTTGGCGCTTGAAAAGTTGGCAAAAAGACTAGCAGTTAAGCCTTCTTTGTATGGTCGGCTTTCCGAGAGTTTTGTAAATTCCGTATAAGACATTAATATTTGGAACTGTTTTTGCATTTTTCTTTAGATAGTAGGGCATTGCTCAGAAATGGAAAGTGCAACGTTTTCTATCATTCCTCCTGTTTTGAAGGCACATTTAACCCAACATCTCGCCCGCTATAGCACAAACCGTTAACACACCTTCAATACGAAGGAGCAAATAATGTTTTGAAATTCGCTTATGAGTAAGCAAGCCATCGCCAGGGTTGGTTACGGGAATTATTTTCTTGCTTTTGTATTGCTTAGAAATATTATTTGTTCGCCAAAAAACAAAAATGTTACTAATGGAGTAATGATTTCAGGACGTAGAACATTCATTTTTGCACTTTATGTTTAGAAAGTGCGGCATTTAGGCATCAAAAACACTAATTAATTCACCTTATTTCAAAGCGATGTCTGAACAGAATGCCAATTGGCACCACGGTGCGCAAAACTTGTGCTAAAAATGGAAACTGGCGGAAATGATGTAAAAACAGTCGGAAAATGTTAGTTATAGGTTCTGATGACATAATCAAACATTTTCGTGCATGTGCATGCCAATTTTTCAGAAAAAAATTTTTCTGAGATTTTCCAGCAAAAAACCATGATAACCCCTATGGCGCTTCATAAAATTTCACTACTATTAGGTTGACGGTGAAAGAAATAAGCAACAAGATCACAACATACGAGCAAAATGAAAGAAAAGTGAAAGGAGTGCGCAGGGAATGAGCAGTGTATGAGTAATTAAAACAGTTACTGCTGTGTAGTGCAATGCCATTTCACAACTCTCCTCATCAAAACGGAGCAGCATTGCTGAATAAGCGCGGTGTACATGGTTTATATATACACAGTTTTTAATTGAAATGAAATGCCACTTCACAGCTCTCCTTCACCAAGCAGAACACAATTACTGTTCTCTAGCGCTATAGCAGTTGATGATTATGAAATACGCTTACGTTGATGTATCAGTTTGGACAGGCATCGCTTGGAACAGAAATGCTAATGAGCAGAAATGCACATGACTGAGTGTACTGCAAAGTTCTTATTTTGTGTTTACTGGAAACTTTTGGGAAGGGGAATACACTGCTTATATACAGTTGCTGCCGTGCAATGAAATGCCCCTTTCAAAACTGGAAATGCACGTGACCGAATGTACTGCAAAGTTCTTCCTTTCGGTAATAGAAATTATTGGAAAAGAATCATTGATGGATACTGCGAAAGTACTTTATTTGAAATTTCAATTGAATATAACAAAATTATCTCTTGTTAATACAAGAGTAACCAGCAGATAAGTATTGAGATATATAAAACGGAGAAGCTCAAAAATCAATGCTGTCCAGGATCAAAGCACGCGTCTCGAAGTCCAATAGTTTGTATTCCGGCTCAGATTTCAGCTTTTTTGCATCTTCGGCAGTTTTGCATTGCTGCGCAAATTCCTTCTAAAAATAGTCAGATATTTTTCTGTCAAAATTGTAAACTCTATAAGCAGTTTATAAACTAGATACTTCAGTTTTTAAAAATTACCAGCAAATCCTTGAAATTGTATTGCTGAGCCAGGAGCAGTTTCTGAGCGCCATTGAGAGTTGAGATTTTGAGCTGTTTCTTGCATTGCTCCAATACGGCTGGCATTATGAAGCGATCAGCTAATTTCAGGATAACTTTGAGGTTCTTGTCTGAAAGTTATTTTTTATTCCAAAACATTTCATATGAAATCAAAAACTAATCGAATTATAATTTCAATTGATTTATTATAATAAAAAATAATACAAAATGAGAAACTCTTTTTTTAATTTAAATTATCAAAACCAAACGCAGTTTTTTAAATAATTTTTCTATTATTTTATCAATTTAATTTACCATCACAAGAACATATTTTTTCCTATTTTAGTCGGAAAACCAAACTGAGAAATTAGAAAGAGGCCTACCAGTTATCTGAGCATTGAACGGATAAATGACAGAAAGCAGCTGGAGCATGTCCACATATCCGACTTCCTCAATCACAATTTCGTCTTCGCGGCCTTCCTTGAATTCGCTTGCGAACATTGTTTTGAAGTACTCGGAGTAATACGACAAATACTGAAAGTTCGTTTGAAAAAAGATAAATTTTCTTCATTTCTATCCTGGAAACAAGATCAAGTATGCAAAAAATATATTTGAGAATAAGAATTGGAAATTGAATCGAAATTGCAACACTTAATTCTAATGTGTGATACTAAACGTCGATTGGCAAGTTGTCAACTATCGATTTGGCGGTTGAAACTGCTAATTGCCAAAGATGGCCGATACGAGTTTTTATAAGCCTTAAATATTTATAAACCATATTTCTCTGAAGATCTGTTTAGAAACTAATATAAACCATTTTTTGGATTGGAATCCTATTTCCTTTCACGATCAATGCACCGTCCAGTGGATCTGAGATCGAAGAAGGAATCTCTTGCAATTTTGCGATCCTAAACAAATTTTATGTTAGATTTCAAATGAGGTATCTCTCGCCTGTATGGGAGTGGGGAAATGAAGGAATAAAGTGAAGGAAATTGGTGAAGGAATAAAGCAAACGCATCCAACGTTTTCGCGTCTTCGGCAGTTGTGTATCGCCGCGCAAATTCCTTCTAAAAAAATGGTCAGATATTTTCGTGTAAACTCTCAGGAATTTATAAACTAGATACTTCAGCTTTCAAAAATTATCTGCAAATCCTTGAAATTGTATTGCTGAGCCAACAAGACAGAGAGTGCATTTCATTTCTCAATTATAATGAAATGTTAATTATGTTATTCTACGAGGTTCGGAACTACAGAAACTAAGTCACCGCTCAGAGTAGGAAATAGGTTACTCATTTTTGACACAACTTCTATGCAAATTCGACAAGCAGAGGAAGGACAAAAATTCCTGTAATGTGGATTTCTGAATGTAAATGCAAATGACTAGTGCATTGACATTGAAGATGATAAGCAAATAATAAGTGCATTTCATCATAGGTAATCTCAAAACTGTAAACTTACTGAACACCCTGTGGTATCTCAGCTTTCACATGCGCTCGCAAGATGACAATGTCGTCTTTGATGAAACCATTCTCAGGATCAAGCAATTCCTGAAAGAATTGACTGGCAAATTTTTGACCGAAAATAAATTGTAAGACAATGTGGGGCTCAGATTTTTTTCGCTCAATACAGAGATGTTCAACGCTTAAGAAAGTTAATAGCAAACTTACGTCACAGCGTATGAATTCTGGATATCCGTCAAAAGTTGTCTTCGAAGAAAACATTTTTACAACTTGGCGAAAATGGTCATCCACGCCCGCTTTTTGCGACACAATTTGTAATTTAGCATTGGTTTGGCAATTCCAACTCGGATCGTCATCTTCTTCATTACACCACAAGTAAAATGAGAGAATTTCGCTTCGGCCAGTTAATGCCACAATTTTCCAACGCAGTCCGTAAATATATGTTGGGGAACTCGATCTTGGAATTTTACCACGAACGAATTCCGAAAATTGGTCGATTTTCAGCTCGACATTTCCTTCTTCCGACATTTTTGGAATCTAAACTTAACAATAAAACGGGGAAGACTTTCAAAAGTTGAGCTTGGAACATGCTTAACACACATGGAATAACATGACATTGCGTATTCTATTTTAAGAAAATGTCATAGTTCTGCTTTCGCACTAAGTTCCCAGTAAAAAGTACTGGAAACTTACAAAAGCATGCTTTGCCATTCAGATTGTCAATTTGATTGTAAAAAGTATGTTTTATTATAATTATTATTAGAGTCAGGATTTTTAGGTACGAAAAATCTCGTTTTAGGTACCTAAAAAGGTACGCAAAAAGTCCAAAATAGGTACGAAAAAAGAAAAAAAGGTATTTTAGGTTTTTATGGTTTTTAGCCAAAAAATGGTCCAAAATGATCGTTTTTTGTGTTTTTATGCTATTATTAGCTATTTTAAACATGTTTGCAATAAAAAGACACTATTTTTATTTCATTTGAACCTTTTTATTCACGAGTTTCGTTATTTAGTCCTCCCTCATCCTACACTTTTCGCCAAAAAACCCATAGGGAGGACCCTATGGCCTGAAAAATCACTTTCTGATTGATTATCGAAAAAATCAATAGGGTCCCCCTATGGATTTTTTCGGCAAAAATTTTTCTGAAAAAATTTTTTCCCAAAAATCTATAGGGGGACCCTAAAAATCTAAAATAGGAGAAATTTTTCAAAAACTTTCCTAAAATTTTCCAAAATTGTGCAAAAAAGCTCTAAAAATTTTCGAAAAAGGTCATTTTAGGTGCAAAAACCTAAAATAGGTACAAAAACCCATTTTAGGTTGTTTTAGGTACGTACCTAAAAATCCTCACTCTATTTATTATACTTAAGTGCCGATAAAAGTTTTCTATTAAAAATTTTTTTTACAAACTACGTGCAGTTTTGCATTAAAGTCAACAAATTTATTGCAAAACTTGTTCGGTAAAGTCAACATTTATTGACATCTATTACGAAATTAAGCGGACGGAGAAATAAGCAATGACTTTCTTCCAGGCAAATTGGAAGAAAGTTAAATGGGCCCGAACACGCGCTGGGAATACGTTGTTTATAAATTTGCTGATGTGTAATGAAATGCTGTTTTCACAGAGCCAAGCGGAGAAGCGTTACTATTCTCTAGCGCTATAGCAGTTGATTGGGGGTGCGGTCTATAAGTAGAGACCACACTTATAGACTACACGTCTATAAGTAGAGTGTTCTGAAGCATCATCAGACAAACAACTGCCTTCATCATCGGAAGACAAATTTGGAACCAACCAAAATTAACTAAACGGTTTTTTTCCCATTTTTGGAGACTCTTCTCCAATATTATGAAATCTACGAGTAATGCGTTTCTGTGTAAGCCATTTCTTCGTCCCCTTTCACAAAACAACCCAACTATCTCTCCATTGCGCCCCATAGCTTCCCTTTCCTTTGCGTTCGAATTGATTTCCATCAAATTGATTTCCATTTTCCACTTTATGCCTGATGTTTACGTTGGGCCGACTGCGCAGCTTATTGGGCCGGGTGATTGAGCTCAAAGCCGATTTGAGGTTCCGTCGAAAACCCAGAAAGAATAGCTGGAGAGGTTTAAAGGCATTAAAATTTTGTGGTTCCTGATTGATGCCAGGCCAAGTAAGATGTCGTTTTAACGGCCAGAAATTTGCTACAATATAAAGCCATAAACTACATTTGTGACTTTACAATAAATAAAAATATACCACTTTTCCTTAAGTGGTGCTATAATTATGCAACGCATTTTATCAATCATTTGTAGACAGGACCACATTTTGCTGAGGCGACCGTTTTTGCAAAGCTTTTAATTTCTTCACTTCTCATTGCATCTCTATCTGTATTTTATTTTGCTAGGCTGAAAAGCTTTCCTATTTTGCAGACCTTTCTCCAATATTGTGAAATCTATGAGTCCGTGCAAACCATTTCTTCGTCCCTTTTCACAAAACAACCCAACTATATTTCCATTGAATCGCTTTTGGGTTAAAATCTTACAAAACTGCGCCCCATAGCATACGCTTCCTTTGTGTTCGATTACGAAATTGACTGCCATTTTCCACTGCCCGGCTTGGTGTATCTGGGTAGGCCGACTGTTCAGCTTATTGGGCATGTCTAGAGTAGGGATGGGAGGCAATACTTGACAAAACCGATGCAACGAAAGTTTTCTGAGAAAATTATAATATAGTACTAAAAAAGTTGACTACTGAATGTCTAATCAGTTTTTTATTGATACCACAAAATATTAAAAAGATCGGATTGGATCAGTTTTTAAAACCGATCCGATGTACGATCCAGTCCGATCTTTTTAATTTTTTGTTGAATCAACAAAAAACTGATCAGACATTGTTTTGAGTTTTCTTGTTTAGGAAAAATCTCCTGGATGAATGTGGTACCAAATTCGGGCATAGCATCCTGGACACATGATCGAGAGTATCGTGAGAGAAACAAAAGTTTACGTCAAATATATGAGGATGAAGGCTTGGACTATGGTAATGATGTCTCTGCAGCCGAGTTGAATAGCCGAATGGCGAGCGCAGTGAAACTTCGCCAAGCATCCGTCGCAAAAATGTTCAAAATCCTCAATGCATCTCGAAACATACAGCTGTGTTTTTTGGTCGATGTCACTGGGAGCATGCGTAATCATATTGACGGCATTCGCAACTCTATCTTCAAAATTGTAGAGAAATTGACAGAAAAGCATGTTACCTTTGCTGGACATAGCGCCATTGCAAAAAAGGTTGGTCGCATACGTGTCTTCCTTATGCTACGCTTATAATAGAGCGTTTTTCGGCGCCGGAAATTTTTTCCTTTGAAAAGGAAAAAAATTTTTCCGTCTTCATAGATAAATGGCCAACGTCGACGGTAAACGTCGACGTATTTTGAAGGAAATGAGGAAAAATGACGATCATTAGCTATGTTTACCGCCATTTTTCGATTACCGGAATTTTTTTCCATCCACATGCTTCCTTCGGGCGACAGAAGCCGACGTTTTCCGTCGACGGAAAATGAGAGAGAGGGCAGATGTTGTCTCTTTGAAGAGACGGCAGACGAAATACGACGACGGAAAACGTTTTGATTGTAAGCGAAGCATTAATTGTCTACAGCAAATCTTCTCGTTTGATTGTTCTCTAAGCGTGATTCGTGTACAAGGCAGGGACATAAGTTCGCGGACCGATATTTATGCGTTTAAATTCGCGCCATTTCAGTTTAGCCCCTTTAGAAGGGGGCTGATCTGAATAAATCTGATATTGCTAACTCTCTCTCAAATCGAATTTCAGAGGGGTCAGCAATATCAGATTTGAGCTAGCCCCCTTCTATAGGGGCTACACTAAAATGGCGCGAATTTAAACGCATAAATATCAGTCCGCGAAATTATGTGTTTGCCTGGTAATATTTCAATGGATTTTGTTTTAACTCTCTAAATTATAACCTCCAGAATGTTGCATAATAATATTTCACCGTGAATTTTGGAATATTTCCCGAACAAAAGTGAATTTTTGGTATGATCGGTATCGACCGCGCGCTAGATAAACGCGTGCAGCGGGTGTAGACTAATTTTTAGCGGGAGAGTTGAAATTTGGCTCAATTTCGATTGTGATGACCGAGAATCGCCACCACAATGCGGTGGCGAACTTTCCTAGTAAATGTACGCTAATCCTCCACGTACGCATTACTATTATTACGTTTTCTATTTTCAGATTTCTTTAGCTTTTGTTGGTTATCGAGATTCAGGTCTCAAGAATCCGTTTGAGCTTCTGCCTTTCACCGAAAGCGTTGAAGACTTTCGTCAATTTTGCAGCAAAATTGATGCTTACGGTGCTCCAGAAGACGTGTTTGGTGGCTTGGAAAAGGCAATTTTTGATCTGAATTGGTCGGACATCTCGATGTGCACAAAGATTATCTTCCACATTGCTGACGATCCATGCCATGGCAAAAAGTATCACTCAAGCGACTACCCCCGCAGTCGCTACTCCAATATCTACCCGAATGGTGACCCAAATGGGCGCACTGCAGAAAGCCTCTTTAATGCTTTGCGAGTGAAGGGTATTCAGGTGAGAATTTGTCCATAAATTATAATCCGTCAGTAATATCCGAGCTTGGTCCCTAATTCCGCATGGTAAAACTATAATGAATCAGGTAATAAATAAACAAAAAATCTTATTATATTAGGTTGTTCACAAAGGTTTCAGATTTTGTTCAGGATTTTAGATGGAAATTCGATGTTCCAAAAGGTTTGCCACTTTGACCTTTATAGAATTTTTTGATGCGGAGAATCCAAATTTGACGTCAGTTTTTACTTGTTCCTGACCAGTGTTGCAACTTTTTCAAAAGTCGCCTCCGCCTCCGGCTATTTTTGATCGCCTCCGGGTCGCCTCCGACCAAAAATCGCCTAAAATGCCCATTTTAGGCATGTTTGAAAAACATTTTCCCAAAATTTTCAAAAAAATTTTTGAAAAAATTTTTTGGAAAAAAATTTGTCAAATTTTGAAAAAAATTTTTAAATTTTTCTTGTTTTTGTCAAGTTTTCATTAAATTTTCGCCTGCCGGAGGCGCCTGCGAGCATCCGGAGGCGGAGGCGTTGCAACACTGTTCCTGACACGATAATGAGGAAAACCGCTAATTTCTTCAAAAAATTCTGGTCAGAAATGGCCCAAAAATAAAAATTTTCGATTTTTCACGAAAATGTTTTTAGGGGTATTACAATGCGCTGATTTAGAATTTTCCATTTGCTTTTTCGTAATGACCAAAAAGAAGAATTTCTTTTTTGAAGAAATTATAGGTTTTCCTTATTTTCGTTTTGGGACCAACTAAAATCCGACGTCATATTCGGATTCTCGACATCAAATAATCTCTGTAGAGGTGAAATTGGGAAACTTTCTGGAACATCGAATTTCTATCTGAAATCCTGTAGAAAATCAGAAAAGTTTGTGAATAACTAATATTATTAACGAAATCAATAACCTCCATCAAGAAAATCGTTGCTATTCCTCAGCGATTATATTTTATGATCAGTTTATGATATGACAGCGATCTTTGATGCTTTTTTGCGTCAAAGTTATTATTATTTTCGAGGAACTACCCTTTAAATTGATCATTGTCGTCAGCGACAGTTATAATTGGCAAGACTGATTATTTATCTTTAGTACCACTTTGGAAAGATCATTTCGCGCACTGACAAAATTATCGAAATGTTCTCAGATGCGATTGGAAGCGAAATCGAAGTGTCCGATATCAAAAACGTTGACAGGCTTGTGGACTGCGTAGTGAGCAGTGTCAGCATTGCCAGAGCGAATAATCCGAGAGCGATGATAGCAAAGCAACATGTCTTCAAAATCGATAGAACCGTACCGAATTTCTCAAAGTTGCCAACTTTATCGGGTGGGTGATTACGAATATTGGAGAATTATAATCTGTTAGTGTCACCTGGCTAATTACTAATTTTGGTACTTCTGCAGTTCCCCTCCCCCCGTCCGTTTGGTTTTTTGGCAAAAAATTGTTTTAGAAAAATTTTTCCCAAAAAATCAATAGGGTCCCCCTATTGATTTTTTTGACAACTTTTTCAGAAAACGATTTTTCAAGCCATATGGGGTGTTATGTGTCAAACCATAGGGGTCCCCCTATGGTTTTCTGGGAAAATTTCTGGGACGGGGGCAACTAAAGAAAATTGCCTTAGAAATATAGGCAGTCGTGCCCCCTGTCCAAGGGGGAACTGCAGAAGTACCTTAATTTATATTTTTTACCAAAATTGACTAATAATCCAGAAAAATATGCGTTGTGCTCTTTTTCCCCGAAAAATAATTACTTTTCATATGGGTAAGGCAATTATGTCCATAAAGTGCAATTTTCGATATAATAATAGCCACAAACATTTAGGTGTATTTATATCATACAAAATGCCTGGAAACATCGACGAAGTCATTAACGGTATTCATATGGATCGGAAACATCCTATCAAAGCAAAGATTCAAATGGCTGAACATCCGTTTGCTCACGGTTCCGAGCGGAATGCATTCTATGGCCGCGACATGTCCAGCAATTCGCCAACTGAGATCGTTCTCAAGGAATACATTAGAGAGAACACTGACACCGGTAGCCGCAGTACCGCTACGCCATACGAAATTGCCACTCAAATGCAAACGATTGCCGCGTATTTGGCTTCGATTTTCACTGATCGTCTCCAGAAGATGGACGGAATTGTACACAACATCAAATTTTTAAAAGCGATGGTAAATATTGATATTTTAATATTTGAAAATTGTATCAGGGAATAGCAGTTTAAATGGTTTTTAAATGGAAAATTGCCTTAGAAATCCATAACTATCTCTGAAAAACGAACCCTAGCGTCAGAACAGATAATATTTGTGCATGACTGGCACTAAGTTCTACATTCGAACGTAATGTTAATTTTAGCTGCTCTCAATTGAGATCAAACCTGGTGAGAACCGTTACATGTCATGCGAGCGCCGCTATGGAAGTGATTCAAAGTTTCTTCGCTTCTCTAACAACGCTGATTATGCGATGCTTGAAACAACTTGCAAAGTCCATAACTTGAAATTTGACGTTGTCGAGCTACTCATGGCGTTTTCTCACTGGACATATCAGGTAATTTTTATGCACTATTAAAGAAATTTCAACTTGCTTCGCATAGGAATTATCAGGTTATTTTTAAACATTATTTACAACAATTTCGGCTCGATATGAACTGTTTTATCTGAACTCTGATTTCACCTTAATGTTGAAACTAGTATCAGGATTAGGCTTAGTTTTAAGGGCTAGAAAGAAGACAGATGTAAAACTTCTTCCAAGAAACAGGACTAGTATTGGTCATGTAACTTAGGTTAATTGGACTCACTAACTTCTGTATCCTCACATTCCAAGGGAGAAGGTCGGGCGCTCCGCGCCCGACCACTGCGGCATTTTTTTCCTAGCTCAGTTTTCTCTGATTCTCTGACTGCCAAAAATATGGGGACCCCCTAGGTTTTGGGCTGAACAACCTTTATAAGGGCATACTGTATAGGCTTAAAGTCAATAAGATTTATACCACATGCATTGGAGTATCGACTGGATTTCCCATATTTGGACATCTCGCGCAGGGGGCCCAAGAGCAAAGTTGTTTTGCGTGACTTTATAAGCAACTTTGCTTTTGGGTGCGCGACATAACTCACGCACCTGCGCGAGATCCAGCTTCTCTGGTGACTTTCCGAGATCGAAAAGAATCACATGTAGGAGTTGAAAGAGCACTTTGTATTTTTCTCTAATTTTGCCCTCTAACTACAGTCGTACCTCGATTTACCGCACACGTCGGGAATGGCGATTTTGTGCGGTATATCGAAAGTGCGGTATATCAGAAGTGCGGTATACCGAGGGAATTTAGTGTGTAAAAAATCCTTCCATTGCAAAGTTGTGCGGATAAACGAAATTTCCTATATTTTTTGTCTTTTTTCAAAATAAAAAATAAAATTTTTGTTTTTTTACTGAATTTTGGCCGATTTTTGCAAAAATTTTGGTAAATTTGGCAAAATTTTTGAAAATTTTTCGAAAAATTTGATAAAAACAGGAAAATTTTGTATAAAAATTCAAATTTGCGCCAAAAACAGAACCATTTTACTTTGTGCGGATAAACGAAAAATTTTACTTGGAAATTTCATTTTGCTTCCGCAAAAATCTGTGCGGATAATCGAATTTATCCGCACAAAATGCGGATAACCGAGATAATTTTGTATGGAAAAATCCGTTCCAGCCAGATTTGTGCGGTTAATCTAAAGTGCGGTAAATCGTGTGTGCGGTAAATCGAGGTACGACTGTATATGAAAAGTCGACAAGTTGGGAGGACTCGATATCATAGTTTGTTTTAGAACATTCTGAAATCGTAGAGATCCTTCTGGAATGTTTTAAAAAATCACCATAGATTATTCTATTATCTAAGCTTTTATTGGAAAAAGTTAAAAATATTCTCACTTCATTTCCAAAAGTGTTTTAGATCACCGGCGGATTTCTAATGGTCGTCGATCTTCAAGGAATCATCAGTACAGACGAAAGGGGTCGCAAAACGCTCGAACTTACCGATCCAGCAATCCATTGCAAGGATCTGACTCGCTTTGGAGGAACCAATCTTGGCCTCGATGGAATGAAATCTTCCTTCAATCATCATGTTTGTAACAAATTTTGCGCTGCCATGGAACTCAAGCCTCCTGGTTTGTGAGGACAAAGACAAATTTGATCGTCTTCACTATTTATCATTTTTGAATGAAATTTTCATTCTATGATTTGTAATGTTTCGTTAACAAAAATGCTACAATGTTCAGTTATTAAAATGTTGGCTTGACAATAAAATTTCGTATTGTGATTTTGATTATAACATTACATGTTCCATAACGAAATAAGAACTTTGTTCCCAACTGCATGTTACGTTTTGCTGTGTTTAAACAAATGTCTTAACTTTGAGCTTAGCAGAGAAACGTAATACGAAGGGGAATGGAGAGAGTCAGACTCAGCCTGTGCCTTATGCTGACACACTGAAACCGTTTTTTGAAAAAAAAAACTGTTTTTAAATTGTAACCGAGATAGAAAAAAGTATATAGTTTAAATATTAATGACGCTCTTATATTTTTGACATCAATTAAGATTCACGTACTGTAAAATGTAGTGTATTTTTTGTGTTATTTAATCTCTCTGCAAACTTTACAGACAATAAAGCCCTGTTTTCTGAAACCGTTTTTTCTCTCGTCGTCGCACGGATTTCCATAGTAGAGAGAGAGCACTCTATTTAATACTACAGTCAACCCTCCATAAAGCGCGCGTTTTCCTCTAATGTCACTAGCAACGCGGGCTTTATGGAGGGATGCATTATGAAAGTCTGTTCCAGCAACAGCTCCCTTTGTTTCTCTGCGCACACTATTTCTTTTGTCTGCCAAAAGAAGGCCAGCCAGACAAAATAATGCGTTGTTCCCTTCTTTGGTGCAGCGTCTAGAACGAATCACTCGTCCTCTGAAATCCACACCATTACTAACTAGCCATTTCGGTTAGATGATTCAGAAAACAGGGCTTTATTGTCTGTAAAGTTTGCAGAGAGATTAAATAACACAAAAATACACTACATTTTACAGTACGTGAAGCATAATTGATGTCAAAAATATAAGAGCGTCATTAATATTTAAACTATATACTTTTTTGTACCTGTAACAAATTCAAAAACCAATTTGATCTGTTTTTAACCGAAACGACGTTCGATATTCAATGAAATATCAACTTCTGATGAAATTACGTCTCACACATTTGCTTTCCTTTTTATATTTTGTCTGTTTGGATGGGAGCCCCAGCGAAATAAGTACCGATTTCGGTAAACGCGTTTAGCCAATCTCTAGTCAAAGGTTAAGAACGTTTCGAACAAACTTCTCAATTACTCATTCTCAGAGACTGAAAACAAAGGCATTTCTTTCATTTTATTTCTCCTAACTTTTCATTTCTCCTTTGTCCGCATTGATCAAACTCATAAAGCCTGATTTTGCCATGTCTTAATTTTCCTGGAAGACACGTTCTCGTCTTGGCATTGAGGCTAACCCAACTTTTGTTCTTGAACCATACCCGAAAATCTATTTTGTGAAGTCGGAAATGTGATCGAATCCTAGTGTCCTTAGAAAGTCTAACCAATACATTGATAACACCTGTAATATTGAATCATTTCAGGACAGCTTCTAGCACAAAACAATGGCTTCAAATGCAGATAGTAAGTCCAATTATATTTTTAAATTTTCATGGTTTTAGAAGTATTATTCCATAGGACTGCCCAGCGGCTTCGCCGCACGGCGACGCCCACGGTCATCCGGAATTTCCGGAAGCCATAAATCCCGGCAGAATCGATCTTTGTCGGCGATACCGGTATCAATCGTCTTGTCTCACCGAGACGAAGCGATTGACGTATCACACGCCCGGATCCGAGTGCCGACTGGAAAGTTAGCCCCGCCCCAAATCCAGGATTTTCCGGATTTCCGGAAGCCGTAAATCCCGGCAGAATCGATCTTTGGTACCAATCGTCTTGTCTCGCCGAGACGAAGCGATTCACGTATCACGGGGGCGAATGACGGATCCGAGTGCCGACTGGAAAGTTGCCCTTTTACGTGACACACGTGACACAAGGATGTCACGTTTTCACGTATGTCAACCCCAAATCTGACATTGATAACCCCCCTAAAATCATGGGTTTTGGGGGGGGGGTACTCTCGAGTTTGGGGTCCGGGACCCCCAAAAAGTGGGTTATTCTGCTGGGGGGGGGAACGGATGGAGCTTCACCTATCAACTTAGAGGGATCCGACAAAGCATCATTTAAGTATCATTACATTGTTTTGAGTTTTCTTGTTTAGGAAAAATCTCCTGGATGAATGTGGTACCAAATTCGGGCATAGCATCCTGGTCACATGAACGAGAAAATCGTGAGAGAAACAAAAGTCTACGCCAAATATATGATGAAGAAGGATTGGACTATGGAAATGATGTCTCTGCAGCCGAATTGAAGAGTCGAATGTCGAACGCAGTCAAACTTCGCCAAGCATCCGTAGCGAAAATGTTCAAAATCCTCAATGAATCTCGAAAGATACAGCTGTGTTTTTTGGTTGATGTCACTGGGAGCATGTCCAAATATATCGACGGCATTCGCAACTCAATCTTCAAAATTGTTGAGAAATTGACAGAAAAGCACGTGACCGTTGCTGGACATAACGCCATTGCAAAAAAGGTTGGTCGCATACGTGTCTTCCTTAAAAGAAATTTTCTCTTCTTTTGAAATTCTTTTAAGAGATTTTTTCTTCCGTTTTAATTGAATGACATTCACAAATTTGATTACAAAATTGAGAACTTTTGTGTATTTTCGTTGATGTTCATTGAGCTGAGTATATTAAACTAGTGACTGTGCCAGACCATATAACAGAGCTGGAATTTTAGAATAAGTGAATTTTCCGTGAACTTTTTAGCATACGGTACATTTTTTGGTGATCTTTGACTTCTCCGCTAATTATTTTCGCTTTCACCTAGATATCATAAAACAAGTGGAAACTCGGCATGTTTCACATGTTACTTTACTAAGAAGCCAGTGTCCGCTGTCCACTGGCGTTTAGACCCCTTCCACTGCTCATTTCCGGGAAAGTGATAGCTTAAAATGTTCGTACGGATGTGCTGATACAGATTTTCAAAAAATTTAGACAAAATATAGACAAAATTTTTTAGACAATTTTTTACACAAAACTTTTTTTCGGCGCGAGAGCGGCGGCGTGCACAGCTAGTTACTGTACTAAGCTAATGCACACATGTACTAAGCTAAATTATGAATTAATATTTTTGTTGTTACCTGCTTTCAGGTTTCCTTGGCCTTCGTGGGTTATCGAGATTTTGGTTATAAGAATCAATTTGAACTCCTATCATTCACCGAGAATGCAGAAGATTTTCGTCAGTTTTGCAGCCAAATTCGAACTCACAACTGCAGCAATCGAGACTCTGCAGAAGACGTGTTCGGAGGCTTGGAGAAGGCCATATGCGATCTGAGCTGGTCAGACACAATGTACACAAAGATCATCTTCCATATTGCTGATCATCCATGCCACGGCAGAAAATACCACACAGCCCGTTACATCGACAAACACAGCGATAACTTCCCAGATGGCGACCCAAACGGACGCACTGCGGAAAGTCTCTTTAATTCACTGCGAGAAAAAGGAATTCAGGTGAGAGTTTGTCCATATATTATAAACTGTTTTGCTTAAAATCCATGTTTGGCAGGTACTAGAAATGAACTCCTTCAATAGAACAGATTTCTATTCCTCATTTCTCATGTGTCATTTGAACATTTTTTCTGTTTATTTGTTTTCTTTTTCGTTCTCCATTCTCCACAGAGACTATTTATATAAAAATACCGCAAACATTTTTAGTCAAACGTATTTGTAAAATGAATAATCGGCCAAGTTTGACGCAAAAATGCACCCGAGTTTGCTGATATAATATAAGCTGGTCATAAAATGAAAATACCGGAATAGGAAATGGTTTTATTGCTGGGGTTAAATTACTACGAGTTACCGATCATATTCCTGTACCAACGAATTTTTAAATAAAAATGGCTTCTTTACAATATTTTTACACAAATTGTCTCCGTGGTCAATTTTCCCCTGATTTTGACATCACTGCGTAAACCACAACAACATTACTTTTAGTATCATTTTGGGAAAATTCAACCCCACACCGACAGAATGATCGAGTTGTTCTCCGAGGCAATGGGAAACGAGATCGAAGTGTTCGACGTCAAAGAAATTGAGAAGCTTGTGGACTGCGTAGTTAGCAGCGTCAGCATTGGGACTTCCATTCATCCGGCGATGAGAGCGAAACAACAAATCCTCAAAATTGTAAAGGCCATACCGGATTGGTCGAAGTTGCCGATTTTCTATGGTGAGCGATTAATTATTGAAAAACCAGGGAAAATTTCGATTCTTTAATGCATAAGAATTAACCCTACAAGATTTTTTTACAACATATTGTTTGCTTCAAATATATTGAGCTATGACCCGAATGAATCTTTAACGCTCAAAACTTATTTATCGACAGAATATAGTAAAAACATTTAGGTGTATTTATATCATACAAAATGCCTGGAAACATCGACGAAGTCATTAGCGGTATTCCTATGGATCGGAAGCATCCTACCAAAGCAAAGATTCAAATCGCTGAACATCCGTTTGCTCACGGTGCCGAGCGGAAAGCATTCTATGGCCGCGACATGTCCAGCAATTCGCCAACTGAGATCGTTCTCAAGGAATACATTAGAGAGAACACTGACACCGGTAGCCGCAGTACCGCTACGCCATATGAAATTGCCACCCAAATGCAAACGATTGCCGCGTATTTGGCTTACACTTTCACTGATAGCCTTCAAACGATGTCCGGAATTGTATACGATATCAAGTTTTTGGAAGCTAAGGTAAATATTGATATTTTAATATTTGAAAATTGTATCAGGGAATAGCAGTTTAAATGGTTTTTAAATGGAAAATTGCCTTAGAAATCCATAACTATCTCTGAAAAACGAACCCTAGCGTCAGAACAGATAATATTTGTGCATGACTGGCACTAAGTTCTACATTGGAACGTAATGTTAATTTTAGCTGCTCTCAATTGAGATCAAACCTGGTGAGAACCGTTACATGTCATGCGAGCGCCGCTATGGAAGTGATTCAAAGTTTCTTCGCTTCTCTAACAACGCTGATTATGCGATGCTTGAAACAACTTGCAAAGTCCATAACTTGAAATTTGACGTTGTCGAGCTACTCATGGCGTTTTCTCACTGGACATATCAGGTAATTTTTATGCACTATTAAAGAAATTTCAACTTGCTTCGCATAGGAATTATCAGGTTATTTTTAAACATTATTTACAACAATTTCGGCTCGATATGAACTGTTTTATCTGAACTCTGATTTCACCTTAATGTTGAAACTAAATAATCTCCGGCATTCTGAAGTGAGCTTATTTTAAAGCTATTTAAAAGCTTTATTTTATGGTGTTCACGTTTTCTTGTTTTATTACGTTTTTTAATTTTATACAATAAAATGTTTTAGATTAGCCACGGATATTTGATGGTAGTTGACTTGCAAGGAATAAAGAGCACGGATGAGAATGGTCGTACCATTCTTGAGCTGACCGATCCAGCGATCCATTGCACGGACTTGACGCGTTTTGGAAGAACTAATCTCCGCCAGGAAGGAATGAAGATTTTCTTCGCGCACCACAAATGCAACAAATTCTGTCAATCTATGGAACTCGAGAAACACGATGCTACTACCTTGTGAGAATCAGGAAGGAAAGATTTTAATCACCATGTTATTTTGATCATTTTTTAATTATTGGTTAATGTTTGGTTAATGAAAATGTTGTCAAAGGTCTGTAAATTTTGTCTTTTTGTTTGCCATTTTCATTTTGATCTGAAAGTGTGCCGAGGGAAGTCGAATGAGCTATGTTTGTTCGAGAACCAGGCCAAGCCGCATCAGCGGCTTCAAGAACAAGCAATGCTTTCCGCGACACAGCACAAACCCATACTCTCGCCTAGTTTGGCGCTTGCAGAAATCAAAATTAATTTTTATGCCTGTTTGAATTTGCACAAGAAAAGAGTCTTCATTCGCACTGTGCAGACGACCCTTCTAGAATGGGAGTCACAAGAATTTTGAGACGGTCCCTGGAACTGGTACGCACTGCCTATTCTCTTTGAATTTCTAGCGGCCGTCTCAAAATCGAAGAAAGACTCCCTTTTTCATCAATTCTTCACTGTTTGTCTCCGAGAATCCTCTCAATGTTCGTTCAGCTGCTTATGTTATTGCATAAGCTCACTAGCAAATTAAAGAGGACAAAATTCTGAACATTGTAGCGAAAAACATTTTGGCACAAAATTTCTTGGCCAGGTTTTACTGATTTTAAAGCCAAAAAGTGTCGATTTTGCTTAATTTTGTCAAAATCCGCAAATTGAGCTGTTTGACAAAAAGTGGCATTTTGAGACAGTTTTACCAGGAAAAGTGGTCTGAAAAATTTTTACGCATATATCTACTTTTCCATGCTCTACTTTTCCATGCTCCGCAAAGCAGAAAATAGATCTATCGTCAAAAAATGGGTTTGCCGGACCTCAGTTTTTCACATCCCTTATAATTTTTCGTTGAACTTAAAATGCCCGTTCTTGAGTTTCAACAAACGTTATGTCGAGATCTTTTTTAAATAAATAATAGCAATAAAAAAGCAGTAAAAAATTACCGGTTGCCCCATATTTTTTATCTCTGCAAAATAGTTGTGATTCTCCAATAAAAAATTACCGGTTTGATCGAAACTGAGTTTGAGCGTTTCCATTTGTTTCGACCGCTTTCTTTGAGAAATTTCGCGAAAGCTGATTTGATTTCTTCCAATGTGAATCCAGAGAAACATTCGAGAGGAATGCCTAAAATAGTAATTACGAATTTCCTTTCAAATCCCTCGAGGTCGAGCACTTAAAAAGAAGAAAAAAGGAATTTAAAAGAGGTTTAAATGGAAATTATATTTGATATCATACAGATAATAATATTGAAATTTTGGTTTATGTTTAAGAATGCAAAGAGAAAAGAGAATTCGCTGAAGTTTTCAAAGTATTTCAAAACAAAATTTGTTTTGAAATAAATAAATCTGTTTGATTTGAGTCGCAATGAATCGAAAGCATGTTTAAGCGAAAATTTCGCTTTAATAAACGAATCGTCGGAATACGGATTAGACTGACACTGTTTCATTTAGCGCACGCCTGAGAGAGAATAGAAAATGAGAAAGAGAATAAAGAAAAGCCACAAAGCAAATCGAAGAGCTTTCGTTCAATTCTCTAACCCAGACTGTCTGTGTTAGAGAATTTTTTACATAAACAGGAAAGCCTTTGGTATAGTCCTAGAAATAATCAATCTCTGGGGATACGGAAATTATTACTATGCCAAAGTATCATATATAGGCATAGTTTTCCCAATATTTTGTAAAAAATATGGACCATTCAAGAATCGCGAGAATTTAAAGAAACAAGATTGGTTAGAGAAAGCGAGAGAGTGTGCAAAATGAAGAGGTTAGAGAAAATTATCCATAATGTTCGTTACAGTAAAACTTGCATATTTTGTAAGCTTGCGCTGTGTTTCTTTTTTTAATATATATACTACGCGATGAGGGCGTGGTCGTTGAACAATTAGCAGACAAAATGGGCAACAAAATAATACCAAACATTCATAGTCATACATACATTCAAAAAGAAATATGCGTAATCGAAAAGTGGTGTCAGAAATTATTGGTCACCTGATATTGGAAAACTTTTTTCGTATCATTAAGCATAGAGGAAGATTACAAGCCATACACAGCAGGGGAGGTTAATTACAGGTGATACGGTAGGTGGGGCCCTATGTGAACTTACAGACTTACAACGCAGCGCTGTAAACCGAAAACTCGGCTTATAAGGACATCTTGCGCTGGGTTAAAAGCAGAGAAAGATTACAAGCAACATAACAAAATATTTAAAATGTTTCATTACTAGAGTGAGGATTTTTAGGTACGAAAAATCTCGTTTTAGGTACCTAAAAAGGTACGGCAAAAGTCCAAAATAGATATGAAAAACCTAAAAAAAGGTATTTTAGGTTTTTATGTTTTTAGGCAAAATCATCCGTATTTACCCGTTTTTCATTTATTTTGCGAGTTATGTATATTACAATTCCATTTGAACTATTTATTCACGAGTTTTTCAAAAAAATTTCATAAATTTTATACATTTCCCAAAAAAATTTCAGAAAAATTTTTCTAAATTTCCAAAAATTTTTCAAAAATTTTCCAAAAAATTTTTTCAAAAATTTTCCAAAAATTTTTCAAAAATTTCTAGACATTTTTCAAAAATTTTCCAAAATTTCCCAAAATTGTGGAAAATTGCTTTAAAAATCTTCGAAAAAGGCCATTTTAGGTATAAAAACCTAAAATAGGTACAAAATCCCATTTTAGGTTTTTTAGGTACCGTACCTAGAAATACCTCTTTTAGGTTTTTTAGGTACGTACCTAAAAATCCTCACTCTATTCATTACACAAATTAGAACCAAGATTTTATTGTTAGTTAAGTGCAGAAATGACAAATTTAATATAGAGAACAGATCACAAAATTTTAAGTAAAATAATTATTATTAGAAAGGTTATTGATTGTTTTGCTTTGAATTCTGTTTGTTAGATTTCGTCGCCTTCATTTCCAAAGCCGTCGAGCGGAGGACGATCGAAAAGCTGCCAAGCGCAAAAAACGAATATTAGCCACCAAATCTGTTGAGTCGCATTTTCGAATTTACCGTAAAGAAGACGAAGGAATATTTCAATGATGAATAGAGCTAGACAGTTGTTGATCAGTTCTTTCAGTTCCGCTTTCCAGCCAGAAAATTGTCTTCAAAATATTGAATCGGCTGAACGGATACGATAGTGTCATCACATCCATCGAGGAAAATTGTGGATTCTGAAAGCTGCGAGATAAAAATTAGCAAATAATGCTCCAAGATTGGCCTTAGACACTCTTCTTGTACTCTTATTTTTCAGCCATAACATATCTCAAGGGTAAGCACCGAGTTGTTAAACCTTACAAAAACTTAGGTGATTGGAGTGAAACTTAGATGAAATGGCATTTTTCATAACAAAATCGGGGATATATCCACATGATATGGCAGGAAACGGCACCAAGAAATTGCCACCAATTAATTTTCCTTTGGTCCCCCCTTTTGTTTTTTCACCCAGGAATAGTTTCATACGAACCCCATAAGGAAATTTTCTGACCTGTTTCCAAACTATGTGCAAACTGATCATTCGAAGACAATAAAAAATGAAGTGCAATAATTCTTTGCGCCATCCACTTAAGAGGTGATTCAAGGATACGGAACCCACAACCCTTCTCAGCTTCGTCGCGGAAAGTGTTCTATAATGATTCCTGAAAGGATCCGGCTGGGAGATATATATGCACATCGAGAGCTAAAAATAGATAGGTGCTTCAAAGCATATATTTCTGGCACTTTAAACATTTTTCGTCATTCTTGGACTTTGAAAATTTTTATTGTATTTTTAATATAATAAACAAGAAAACCAGCTAGGTCGAACTCTACTGTATCGACCTATTTCGACCCACAGCTATCCAGGATCACTAACAGCTTCGTTGACGCCGTGGAAAAGCTCAAAGTCGGACTTTCTTTTGGGGGACTCGTCATCGTAAAAAAGTCATCAATTTTAATGGTAGAGTGGCGCTAGTACGGAAGTGCATCCCCCAAAATCAATAGGGTCCCCCCTATTGGTTTTTTGTACAAATATGTTCAAAATCAATAGGGTCCCCCCTATTGATTTTTTTATAAACTTCTTCACTCGGTGAAAATGAATGAAACCAGACAGATAATTCTAGAAAGTAATGACCACTTCTCTTTCTCCATTATTAATTTGTACAAAAAACCAATAGGGGGGACCCTATTGATTTTGGGGGATGCACTTCCGTACTAGCGCCGGTAGTGATATTTTTCTGACTTTTTGCAGTACCAGGAAAAGGGAAATCGGAGGGACAGATCCAGTGTTTCCAAAAGTAATATTCATAGTCATAGTGCTAACACTATGACTTTACTATAGTCATAGAGTTAACACCTGTGTTAAAGTGTTAACTGCTTATCCCATCGGTTAAGAAGTTAACTCCCTCTACCAAATTTCTGCTGTGTTTATTATTACAAAGAAGTTTGTTTTTTCACAAGCACAAGCAACTCTATGACTTTAGTAAAGCATTAGTGTTAACATTATGACTGTGACTATAACTTTTAGTAAAGTTATAGTGTTAACACTAGGGTGGCACGCGGGGGGATCCCCGACGATTTTTCGATTTTCGGGGACGGGGATCCCCCCCCCCCCGAAAAAAACCCGGGGGACAAATCCCCGAAATGAAATCCCCGGGGCCCCGGGGGAAATTAAGCACCCCTAAGAATGCGCTCGGCGGCGCCCGGCAGGGCGCCGCCGAGCGAAGTATGGAAAAAAGCGATGTATGGAAAAAATCCTTCCAGTGCAAAGTTGTGCCGATAAACGAAATTTCCTTTATTTTTTGCCATTTAAAAAAAAATTGAAATTTGAATTCCCGCCCAAAATTTTTTTGAAAAATAGCTTAATTTGAAGATAATTTTTTAATAACCTAATTTTTGAAGGAAAATGATCGATATTAGCTGGAATTTATAATAAAATTGAGTTTTTAACAAAAATAACCCTTTTTTTGATAATTTTGGCGATTTTTATGCAAAAATAGCATTTTTTGAAAAATTTTGAAATCCCGGGGGGGGGCCCGAGGCCCCGACTGAAAGTCGGGGAAAATCCCCGCTCCCCGAAAAAATTATCCCCGACTTTCGGGGGCGCCCCCGAACGCAAAATTCCCGTCCCCGTGCCACCCTAGTTAACACTATGAATATGAATTTTGGACACACTGGTCAGGTCTTTTGAAATATCGTAACTTCATCCGAAATTTCTAATATTTTTGGAAAAATGAAAAAATAATATAAAAATCACTTTTAGAAAATTTTTCCAGGATAAGATTTTTTCAGAGATATCCAAAAATTATTGAGAATAATCCCTATTTTTCAACATTTTTTCTGGATGTATATAGTTTTACCTTATTTTCAGGCCTTCGTACTAATTGTGCCGTATGTAATATTAAGCTATCAACTATATATGGAGAGCGGGAAATATTCCCAGCGTTATAATTTTGTGACGAGATCGATTAATGGAACGTTTTAGTCCAATATAAACCTATTGTTCATACATTGTACTATTATTGACTTATCAATAGAAAGTAAAACACTTAAACAATGGCTTAACTCAACGGCAAACGTATTCTCGCTTCGCTTAATAAAAAATGGACCTCTAGCTCCGGATTCCGTTAAATTTTGTATGCCTGAGATGACCCGGAAATGTTTTTAATAATAATAAGACTTTCAAGACGGACCCATCAAGTGACAGTTCATCGAGTTCCAAATTTTGGAGTTTTTGGATTATGATTTCGGTAGTATATTTTGAAAAATATATCTGACGGATCATGAACCGTCATGAATCTCACCTCCATCGGATTTGTTTTCGGTAGTATATTTTGAAAAATGTAAATCACAACTACCATAAAGAAAATACGTGGGTTTATTCGAGAAAATACAGTTAAATGTGCAAAAATTTATATAAAAAACCTACCCGAAAATACAGAGCACTATTGTTGTCGTAATCTCTGGATTTGATCCACCATAGTCTCTGTGAAT